>RJWT010044581.1:0-11761 GCA_004365215.1 Cuniculus paca
CTTAGGATTTTATATCTTTTTCTTCCTTTCCTAAAGTTTCTAATTCTTAGGTGTTCACTTTCATATGTAAATTGAGTCATTAGCTGATTTATTTTCATATTTTCTCTGTCAAACAGTGAAAGCTAAAGGCTCAGTACATGCTCCCAGCTCAGTGTGTCTGTCTGCATTTGCTTCTGGGGTCCGCAGGATTCTAAGGAACATAGATTGGTCACATATGTTTCATGAATCCTTTCAAATAAAAGTGAAAAATGTCAAATAACTAAGGTTGAAGCTTAATTTTATGATTTTTGAACTTAAAAATTTCAAAATGAATGAATGCCTCCTTGTCCTTAATAATTTTTTCATGCACAGTCATCTACATTTGTTACCAACTTTAGTAAATATCTATGAACTCCCCACTTTGAAAAATGAGTTTAGCTTATTACTTTCACTTTACTCTTCCAACATCCTCACAAGCCCTGTCACTGTTTCATGTCATGTTATGTCAATTTTTAGGGTCTTTTAAATTGGTTGCCTTATAATCTTACATGACAGAGTGAAATTTATGCTTCTTGACTCGTTAACTATGTAATATCTCTTGACTTTGCACTACTAAAAGAAAGAATGAATGCATCTATAGTGCTCACTTTCCCAACTTTTTCATTCCCCCATTTGCACTTAACATATTATTACTTGCAGTAATCTGTGTTTATACCATTTATATTTATTTTATGATCATACTTAAAATCTTTTGTGCTTTATCTAAAAATGTATTCTATATATTTTCTTAATTTGGAGATTAAACCATTATTTGTATAAATACTGTTTACTAAATAATCAGAAGGGTTTTTGAATCCATGGGTGAGATACAATCTTATTTCACTAATTTGGTTTGAATGAGTTCTAAAAGCTTGAAACATGGAGGTAAACCTTGTATTGACGTAAAAATCTTCATATTTCCTTACTCAATATGATTCAGATTTTCCATCATGATTTTTGCTCTAGAAAACTAATTTTTTTCAACAAAATTGTATTCTCAAAGCTTCTAACACTCAATTCTACTTCGGACCATGTTCCTTCTCATCCTGCAGTGCCCTGGTCATCCCAAGGTTGCAGAAGAATTGCAAATAATTTATTGGAAGTAATGCTATTGTGTCCCTGGGGTTGGCTCACTATTTTTGTGTCTCAGTTTCTGTTCTTTCCTCTTTCTTTTGCTCTTTTTATTTTGTTAAATAATATTTTTAATAATTCTTTGAGGAAGACCATGTGAGTTTTCTGAGCTTTTGAAAGTTTGAAAGTTGTTATTTTGCCAGTGATTTGAGTGCCAGGTTGGCTAGGTTCAAAATTATTTACTTAGCTTGGCTCAAAATAATTTTTTTTTCTCAGAGCTTTGAAAGCATTTTCCCATTTTTATTCTCTCTTTCAATATTGCTGATAAGAAGCTTTATAATATCTTGAAGCTCATCAACTTGAAAAACATTCACTTTCAAAGACTTATTGACTTTTTTTCTTTGTTCCTGGGATTTCTAGAAGCTTGGCAAAAGAGTGTTCCTTTGAAAACTTTTTAAATCTAGTAGACAAATTTTGAGGACAATTTTAGATTTACAGAAAAATTGAGCAGATATGCTCCATTTTGTACACTATTTTTTCTTCTATTAAAATATATTGCTGTTACATTTAACAGTATTAATACATCATTATTAATCAAAGTATGCAATTCATTCATCTTTTCTTATTTCTTATTTCCCTATTCTTATTAATGGACTTGTTATTATGCCTCAAGATCCTATCCAAATTGCTATCCTATATTTACTTATCCTACCTTTTTAGATTCCTTTTGGCTGTTTCTCAGGTTTTCCTTGCTTTTGATGATGCTGAAAATTTGTAGGCATACTTGCAGATGCACTGTAGGATGCTCTTTATTGGAATTTTGTGATGTTTTTCTCACTGTTACATTGGAGTTATGGGTTTGGGGGAGAATTACCATTGAGGTAGAATGTCATTTTTATCAAATAATGCACCAGGTACACATAGTGTCAACATGATTTATAGTTATTGATGTTGACCTTGATAATCTGGCTGAATATAGTGTTTTTCTCCACCTTAAAGTTACTCCTTTCTCCATTTAAAAATACTGTAGTCAAAGACACTGTCTGCTTGGTAACCAGCCCTGTAGAGAGGCAGTGGCCAGCCCTGCACCCATGCACACTTCAGCAGCTGTTTGGAGACACTGCCTGCTGGTAACCAGCTCCAGTTGGAAGGCAGAGGCAGGCCCTGCTCCCACGCATACTCCAGCAGCCCTCAGGATGCTTCCACCCTAGGTAGCCAGCAAGGGCTGGGAAAAACAGAAGCTGGCCCTGCACCAGTGCACCCAGTGGCCACCACTGGATACTCGTACCAGCACTGGCCAGGAAAACCAAACAGTCACACTCTGGAGAAATCATAGCCAACACAGGAAGTACCTGGGACCCCACTACCCACTTGTTTGGAAGAACCCAGGAAAATGTCAGGATGAAGAAGCAAAAGGCAGTCCCTGGACTCCAACCCAAGCATAGCAAGTCCAAGGGATGAAAACATGGAAGTGATTAGGAGTCGTACACCTAAAGTTTCTGCAGTGATGGCAACTGAAGTAAAGAGACAACTTCATGAGGCTATAAAAGAAATTAGAACAGAAATAATATCTCAGGTAATAGAAGAAATGAAAAACAATAAAGAATGGCTAAGCATCTCTAAAGAAGACATAGATAAAGAAAAAAGAGGAGCATAGGAAAATGAGGGAAACTATGAATGAACAATATAAGAGAGATTTTGAATGCATGAAACAGATTCAAAGAGATATACAAGAAATTAAAAACTCCACTGAAAGCTGGCAAAATTGCTTGAAAGAAACTGAAGGTAGACTTTCAGACCTTGAAGACAGGCATGCAGCTTGTGATTGGGAAAGGAAAGATCTCTTACAAATAACAAGGAACCAAGAAAGAACAATTCAATGACTGCAAGATGATGCAAACCAAAATAATTTAAGAGTGATAGATATCAATGAAGAAGCAGTAAAATTCTATTTACAGAAGTAATAGCAGAAACTTCCCAAACATGGGGAAAAGGATGTGATATTCAGATAAGTGAGGCATAAAAGACTCCAGCTAGCCGTAACCAAAATAAATCTACACCTAAACATATAATAATCAAGATCCCAGAAATTCAACACAAGAGCTGAATATTAAAAGCTGTTAGAGAAACCAAACAGATTACCTATAAAGGAAAACCCATCAGAATCACAACAGACTTGTCAACATAAACCCTCAAGTCAAGAAGAGCTTGGAGTGAAGTATTACAAGTCTTGAAAGAAAACAACCTCCAACCCAGATTGATGTACCCTGCAAAACTTTTTTCAAAATTAATGGAGAAACAAGATACTTCCATGACAAAGAACAACTGAAGGAATTCATAACTACCAAACCAATCCCACAAAGAATACTGAAGGACATTCTAGAGAGATATGTAAAAAACCACAGTTCTAGGAACAGAGGGGAATCACTGAGTGGGACAGATAATTGAATGGAGGGGAAAAGTGGGCAGCCAACAGGAAGAAAATAGCATGGCAGAAGATGAGCCAGTGCATGTTGGCCATAACCAATAATGTAGATGGCCTCAATTCACCAATAAAAAGAAACACAGGTAGAGTGGATCAGGAGACAAGATCCATCAATATGCTTTATCCAAGAAACACATTAAACTCAAAAGGAAATTCATAGACTAAAAGTCAAAGGAGAAAAAACAATGCTCTATGTGACAGGGAACCAGAAAAAACATAGGGATAGCTTGCCCATCAACTGCAGAATGAATAAGAAAGATATGGCATTTCTATATAGTGGAAAGCTACTCAGTTATAAATTTAACCTCGAGGCTTTTGTAGGTAAATGAATACAACTTGAGATCCTGCTCATAGGTGAAATGGTTCAAAGTCACATGGGTGAACATTGTATTGTCTCCCTAGTATAAAAAATTAAAGGAGTTAGTGGGATCCAAAATGCATAATGGATAGTGTTAAAGTGGAAGGGGAGGAAATGTCTAAAAAGGGAAGGTGTGACCATAGTTAATCTATTATCCTGTTTTGAAACCCTATATTGCTTTCAGTGTTCTGTTTAGCTTGGTTTTATTCTGCTTTGTTTGATTCTGTTTATTTGATAGCATGGACAGCTATTTTGAAAATAACAAAATGTATTATGGTAACCATTATTAATTTCCTATTACCTTGTTTCAAAGCCTTGTATTGCTTTACTTGTTTTCTTTTGATTGATTTTATTTGATTTTGTTTCATTTGATTTTATTATGCCTGATGGTATGGGCAATTATTTTGAAGATAAGAGGCATTATGGTAGCCATTATTGATTTCCTTTTATCTTGTTTTGAAATTTTGTATCACATTCATTGTTTTATTTTGATTGACTATTCTATTTTGTTTTGTTTCCTTTTATTATGTCTGCTGGTGTAAACAACTACTTTGAAGATAACAAGATGCATTATGGTAGCCACTGTTGTATTCCTATTGTCTTGTTTTGAAGTCCTGTATTGCTTTCATTGTTTTGTTTTGATTGGTTTTATTCTGTTCTGTTTTGTTTGATTTTATTGTGCCTGATGGTATGGGAAGTTATTTTGAAGATAGCAAGAGGCATCATGGTAGCCATTGTTGGTTTTCTTTTATCTTGTTTTGAAGTCTTGTATCACGTTCATTGTTTTGTTTTGATTGACTGTATTCTGTTGTATTTCTTTTGGTTTTATTCTCTTCAAAATAAAAAAATGCTGGAGTCATTATAAGGAAGTCAATGCATTGCCCATACTCAAGAAATAAAGGTGAAAAACCCTTTTTTAGGGTATAATAACTGTATTTGTAACTCTTAATGCATGGGGGTTTTGTCTCCTCCTTCAATTTATTAATTTATTTAATTGTTTAGTCAGAATGGGCTCATAATATTTAATTTATACTTGGATTATAATCAAACACTACTTTATGGTTTTAGCTTAGGTCATTGGGAATGCATTCTGTTGGATTTTGTGCCATGTTGATGTCTGTGACATAATCCTATGACTGTAATCCTCCCTTTTGCCAGTACTTCTTTACTTTCTGTCACCTTGAAAGAGAATCAATACTCCCAAAGTCATTCCTGGAAGCAAGCATTACTGTGATACCAAAACCAGAGAAAGATACTACCAAAAAATAGAACTGCAGGGCATTCCCCTTAATGAATATATATGCAAAATTCTTCAGTAAGATACTGGAAAACAAAATGTAGTTCTGGAAGTTCTCTTTCTTGAGTGTATTTAGAGCCATGATAAAAAATATGGTGAATGCTGCTGCTAAGTGCCAGATGATGGAAAGACAGGCTCACAAAAACATTACACTTGTGTCCTCTTCTACCATATTCACCAGATCTGGGCCCATGTGACTTCTGGCTCTTCCTGTGAGTCCAAAAGACCATGAAGATAAATGTCTTGAATTGGTTCAGGACAGCAAGGAAACCCTGGCAGCATAACTAAAGACATTCATGAAAAGAGGACTTCCAGAACTGCTTCAGAAAGTGGCAAGAGGAAATGGGGTAAGTGTGCTCAAAGCAAGGGAAAGTATTTTGGGGGAATTAATGACAATGTATCTTTTAGTGCAATTATTATTAAAAAAGTGTAAACATTATAGGTTTTATTCATGCCATGTAAATAAATACAAGAACAGCTTATACTTTTGAACAAATTGATCTGAATTTATCCTGTTAGAAATATTAACTAGTATTACTGCTAAGGCGTTTATAGGGCACTTGATTTTCTAAAGTTAATGTCCTATAATTTATATATGAATTACAATGATTAACATATATTAATTATACAGACTAAAGAGTTTCACAGTGACTTGCCATTCACACACATACCATGCTTTGATTATATTTACTCTCCGTTTTAGCCACTTTTGCCCTTTCCTCTCTCCTAATTTCCCTGTCCTTTTTCCATTTCCTTTCCTTGTTAATACCTCTTCTATTCTTATTTAGAATGGAAAAATTTAAAGCAATTTCACATGACAGGAAAATAGAGACCTTAATTTTAGTTCAGACTCATCCTTTTTAGTTTGAAAAACTCTTGTGAATTCAAAGCATTATTGAGTTTAAGTGGATTTAAACAAGTGATATTTGATTTATTTTTGTAGTACCTACTGGTTCACCATGAATAATGAGAACATTCATAACTAATAGTAAATTTAATAGGTATGCCACACTAGGATTAGATAAAAGTGCTAAAGTTTTTAGGACTGATTAATTGTCCTTTTGTAATCTTGTACCTCAGAAATAGAGCATACTTCTTAAAAGTGCATGACTGGCTATACAATTTTGTGTAAGAGTAACTCATTAAGAAAACAACAAGAACTTTAATATGACTCTGAGTTAAAGAAGTGCCCAGTAATAGCTCTGATGAACCATGAAAGATAATGTTGGATCACAGAGACTTTCTTCCTCTCACATCCCATTGTGCTATCTGAGAAATACTAGGATATGTCTCAATATGCTTATACCTTTTAAACATTATGCCTTTCAAAAGTTATTTACATTTTGTTCGGAAAGAGATAGTTTATGTTTATGCTAAGTAAAATATTGTATATACCACTTGTGGTAAATTACTTAAGGCCACACATATAAAACACATTTATGTATGCATAATCTACTTTGGGTCCCAGATCTAGCATCAAAGTTTGTCCTTCATTCAGTAAGATTTTAAGCAAAAACATCCTCAAAAAGACTCACAAAGATGCCTTGTAGCCTCAAAGGGCTTCTTGATTAGGATTCTTACCACACACACACACACACACACACACACACAGAAACAACAACAACAACAACCACCATCAAAATGAAGGTATGAATCACCTAGCCATCGTTACTGACAAGGACAAAGTAGGAAAAGGACATTGTATTTTCCTTGGATAGTGATTAAAGGTAAAGGGAGGGTGGTAAGGCGGGAACAGCAGCAATTGGCGAATGCCTGCTACTTTCAGGTTCTTAAATAATAATAGTAGCTAATAATGGTTGAGTGATCATTATGCTAAAAGATTTATGCAGATTATTTCTTTTTCAGTCTCCATCGAGTAGCTATAAAGGAAATACTGTTATTATCCAATTTATGTATGGGAAAAATGATACCTTTCAAGGTTAAGTAACTTCACTGAATTTAAAATGCAGACATCTGACTCTGAGTTCTTAACCACAGTGACAGTCTGTGGATAGATTATTTATTCATCGTAATATACTTATGGGGTAGATGTTATTTTTATTATTTCCATTTTTATGACTTGAATACAAAGACTGCAAGAGTTTAGATTACTTGTCAAGGACTATATGAGTGATAGGTGTGATACTTAATTTTAAACCTAGGTTTATAAATTTAAGTCATTTAACATGGAGGGAAAAATACATGCTCTGTATTTAGCAGGGAAGTTAGAACACACATATTTGAGAAGAGGGATCTTCATTAAAGTAAATACTCGAAGAGATTTTTTTGGTATATACTTTCATATTTTAAGGTAGTGGCAGGTAGAGAATAATGTGGAAATTCAGATCACATCTTTAACTCCCAAACAGTCTTCCTTCATGTGTAAAATAATTTCATCTGGATCACCTCAATTTCTAGACCCAATTCTACTATAAGTGGAATTACTGTTTCTTAAGGAAGGTTCATGTATCAATGCATGGTTCTCTCTCTATGAATTTGAAAGAGTGACTAAACTCAGCAGGCTGGTCATTGAACATGCTGGTTTTCTTCTCTAGATCCTACTTGTTTTCAGCAATCAAAAGATAGTAGGATGCCATGTTGGTGTCAGACTTGCAGGAAGACAGAAAGCTGCCTCCTTCACTTCAGGCATTATTGGAGCTCAAGGCAGTAAAGATTAACAGACACTTGTTTAGATATCATTAAGGTGTTACCCTCCCCAGCCTTCTCTCTTATGCTGCTGCTGTTACTTGATTATCATCTCAAACCTCCAGCCAGAGATAGGGTTAGGGTGAATTTGGAGCACAGCACAGGACTTTCCTATTCTTGTGTCTTTGGTTTAAATACTAATAGCAAAAAAAAATTTTTTTTTCAATATTAACTCTAGTAAAATGAATTCTTGGGGAACCCATCTGGAAAAGAGGATTCAAATGTTTAAATATGTCTAACATTATAAATATTTTAGAAAAACCTTAGTTACTTTTTTACAATTCTGGATGAATTTTTGTTTTAATTCTTGGAGAAAAATTTGAAAATTACATGTTGATATAAATACTGATCTAGTTACTGCTGTCATAGCATTCATTTTTTTTAATGTTTCAAAAAATTTCCACCAATATTTAAGGGAATTTTCCAACAATATCAGCATATTCCTATTTGTGTTGGTTCTGAGGCTAGAAGATAGCTTACTAAGTGCGAATGCCAGAGGCATATTTTGAGGTCAAATAGGAGAAGAATGGAGCCAACAGCAAATGGGTCACAAATGGATCATGTTATGCTTTAGACCAAGCGCTCATAGGCAGGGCTTTTGGAAGGTGATTGGATCATGTGGGTCCATAGCCAACTTACTGTTAGGTGGTGGAACCTGGTTGGAAGACACTGGTTGTTGGGGATCTTGAGCTGGAAGGGTGTATCTCCCTCTTGGGATTCTCCCTTCTCTCTCCTTCCTGGATGGCATAAGGTGGGCAGTCTTCGCCTATTACCTTTCATCATGCTGTTCTTGCCTTGGAGACAGTTGACTAAGGCCTAAACTGCCAAAATAAACCTCTCCTTCTTTAAGTTGTGGGTTTCTGGTACTGCGTCTCAGTGATGAGAAAGTGACAGGGCACAGGAAAAGGGTGTACTGCAGGTTGGGTTCCTTGGAAGCAGTTTCTGAGGCAGAGGTCAGTGTTTAAGGAACTTGTTGAAAAGTGTCTATGGAATGCCTGTGAAAACATGGAGAGCTGAGCAGAATTCTGCAAATTTCTAGATATAATAGAGACCTAGTAGGGCTTCAGGATTTTCTCCAGGTAGTCTAATCATTGGCCATGGATATGCTGGAAAGGCCTGCACTGGATAAGGCCATCCTAGGAAGGTGGGGCAGTCCCCAGAGAGTGCAGTTTACTGGTAACAATGGGTGTGTAGCAACAAGTCCTATGGTGAAGGGGTCTGGTGACAAATTAGTGCTCACCACACACAGTGGATTTCTTCTGACTGGTTATGGTCAAATAGAGCCTTGGTGAAAATTCACTAGAAAAATTGATGAGTAAATTTCAATATTGAAGACAGTCATTTGTGTCCTTTAAGATTCCTTCCATTGTTCTATGAGTCTATAAAAATTGGTATTACAAACTAGTGTATTAATTTAGCCTCATCAGATTCTGAATGGAGATCAGACTCAGTGAGACAGAAATTTGGTGCATTTAAAACCAGAAAGGAAAAAAAAACTCATTGAACTTGACTCTTATTTTGGTCCCCCTCTAACACTAGCCCCCCCAAAAAGAACAAACTTTAAGAGAACCATCTCATAATGACATTGGTAGACATTAGCAAAACCATTGAGAAAAAAAAGAATTGCCTGACTTTTTGGTAGACTCTCTCAGAATATAGTGTAATTAACTCTCTACCATGAAGTGTAATGTAGCCTCTATGTTTTGGCTAAAAAAACTAAAGTGAATGTACAAGTTTCCATTCCTAAGCATACCAGTCAGTGTGAGTGTTGCAATGAAGATGGGACAGCTTACAAGTTAAGAAGACAGGGATGCATCATTGTTCAGAAGCCTTCTGCCCCTGTACTTTCTGAGAGTACAGATGGGATTGTGGAGGAGAGCTTGCCAATATATGAATGTAAGGCAAAGAAAGCCCTACGTATCTATTTCTTCTAAACCTCCAAATTTAGGGAAACATACACAGTGAAATGACAACAGTACAAACTTGTAAGGAATACTGGAAAAAACACTTTCAAAAGTAAGTATTTTATTTTTTGTTGAGAAGAACTGATTTTTTATGAATTATGGTGAGAATGCAATGGCAAACAGAAACACCAAAAGGACACCCAGAATTTGGAGGGACATTTATTTATGGCAGTGGGTACTGATTGGGATCATTCTGAGAGTATCAGGCCCTGATCTCTTGTGGTCTGGGGCTTATAGGAGATAAGCAAGCAGGAAGTACAGAGGCAAAATGGCTTGTCAATTGGGGATTGTTTTATACAATGTGCATCATAGTGATCAGTTACGCATCATAGTGACCAGCTATTTCTAAGCGACCAGAAGGAACCAGAACTGGAACAAGAACTATTGGCTAGGTAACTAACTGAAGTATACTGGCTAGGGTGGTGGTGAAGCATTTTCTGCTACATTATCCCACTCTTTGTGTTCCCCAGCAAATCTTTTCTGGGCATGTTACATGTAATCTTCTGAGACAAGGCCCAACTAGAATATAGGCCTCTCTGTTTTGTCGTGTTTGATTGATTGTTTTTTCTTTGGGCAACTGTCTATATAGTTTAAGCCAAAAACCATAGCTAGCAGGGGATGGGGAAGCAGGGACTGTGGTAGGCAGCCTGAAAACACACAAAAATTAAGGGGGAATAGGTGTGGAGCAATTCCATAAACTGTGTCCTCAGGATTCAGCTGTGCTTGGACTGGTCAACGTTCATAGTGACCAGAGCAGGGCTTTGAGTGCATTGTCTCTTCAGAGTGAGCTGTCTGGTTCAGGCAAATTTTTCAGCAGATCTAAGGCTGGATATCTGAAACTCGTAGAGGTAGTTAATATGCACCTGTGTTACATGTGTGTGCAGGAATGTCTACAGATATAGCTGGTCTTTTAAATGGTTACAAGCTGTTTCTCTAGGGTTATGTTTTATTTCTATGTAATCTACCTGTATATCTTAAATAGGGAGAGTCCACTATAATGCATGCGGTCATGGTCAGTGACCAGATGCTGAAACCTGAGCTGGCTGCAGGGGCGTGGGTGCAAGTGCCATGGTTTGAGATTGCAGAGCAAATGGTGGGGGGCAGGTCTGGCTCTGATCTCCCAGGAATACTCGGTAAAGTTTTCTGACTGGGGTTCATGTTTCAGTCAACTGGATCCCCAGAAGGGTCTTAGGCGAATGGACTGGATTATTTTGTGTCATTGGTGGCAGGTTTCCAAACAGCAGCAGGAAGCAATTTGTTGTGCAGCTCATCCCTACAGGAGAGTTTTAGCCAAAATAATTTTGTCCAAGGTGACCATAGCATATCTAGCCTGTTGGACTTTGTTCCCAACAGAGCTACTTCCATCCATAAACAGGGTGTACTCAGCCTCTGTCAGGGGGTTCATTTTTAGAACAGTTCATGCCAGTATATCATGTGACATCAGAACAGCTAGGTCTTCATCTATAATGAGCTTGTCAGCTTTTTTGATCAGAAGGACTGTGGTTCTTAGAGCACAGTGGCAATGTGGGGGTGGGGCAGCCCTCAGTGACCAAATCCAAGTATTTGCACAGGTAGGCCACTGGGTGCTCCCAGGGGCTGACAGTCTGTGTGAGAACCATTGTTTTTGTGAACTCAAGGATCCACATTTTATAGAAACCAGCAGCTCCAAGAAATTTTTTTCTTGTAATTAGTTTCTGCCAGATATTGCAGCCTTTCCAGCAGGCCAGTTTGGAAGTTCATTAATCAAAAGTGTTTTTTAAAGAGGGAACAACTTTTTGAACTCTGGGAGGTTGAGTCTGGGTCAGTTTTGAAGAGGGCCTGGCTGAGAGGAGCCAATTGATGGCAGAATAAGGCATTTTTTT
>RJWT010044582.1:0-11768 GCA_004365215.1 Cuniculus paca
CAAGGGCATTATGCTGAATGAAAATAGACAACCACGAAAAGTTTTATATTTTTGGATCTTGAATGGCCAATATAGGCCTATGTCTTAAAGTCTCCATCCCTTGTTTGGTATTATTGGAAGGTGGTGAAACCTTTAAAAGGTAGGGCTTCAGTGGGACATCTTTGGCTAATTAGGGGCAAACCCTCAAGTTAATTGCAGAATCCTGTTCTCATTCTCTTTTTTTTCTTTCCGTTTCTTGCCATGTGGCAAGCTATTTTGTTTTACCATATACTGGTACCACAATATGCATCCACAGCCCCAACACAATAGGACAATGCATCATAGACTGAAACATTCAAAATTATGACCCAAAGCAAAATTCCTTTCTTTATAAGTTGGTTATCTCACTTAATCATTATAATAATGTAAAGCTGACTAACAGTACTATATATCTATTTCTCTGATGTTCTCTAAAAGGCATAACTATAGGAACAACACCATTACATTTTTGACAGCAGCTGTCATATATGGAGGTGCCTCTATAAAGGGATAGCAGGAGGATATTTTGGGGGTGAGTGTTGGACATAGTCTATTTCCTGATTATGGTGATGATTATACATAAATGTGTGTTAAAATTAAATAAATTATTCACAGAATAAGTCAATTAAACTCTAATATTTTTTGTTTGAACTCTACTTTCAACACCACCAAATATCATTTTTACACTTTTGGGGGCTTTATGTTTGTTAATTTTGAGGCAGGCTCTAACTATGTATTCCAGGCTGGCCTCAGACTTGTGGTGATCCTCTTGCTTTAGCCTTCTGAGTGCTGGGATTACAGGCATTCACCATTAACCTGGCTTCAAGTTTACTTCTATGAGACCACTGAATCAGAATCCACTGGAGGTAAAGAGAGATAATTAAACCTAGAGAGTTTTACTTTTCAATTGAAAAGAAACCTAGGTTTGTTATATCAAGCAGTACAAAAATATAAGTAACATTGGGAGAAAGATATGCTTATTAATGAAGCTAAATCAGCTGGGTAGGTTATGAATTGAACTTTCTGCATAATTACACACAATTCCGCTCACCTATAAGTAAGCAAGACTTTCGAAGTGCATAAATGATTCCACTGCAATAAAGTACATTGTTTGGAACTCTCCATTAACATTTATGTACTTTCAAAGCACTTTTTAGTAATTTATCACTATTTCAACCTGAATTTCAACCTGCATTTCCTAAAACACCATTCATAATCCCCAAGGGAATCCCTTATATACTAAGAGAAGTCAACACTGTTTTCTTTTAAAAATATCACGAATGATGCGTAGCTAAGTATTTTTTAAATACTTAAAAATACTGAAATATTTATAGGAATAATGATGATTTAAACTTTATCTTGTGTATCAATGTTTCCTCTACAGCTAGAAAATTACAATTTGGTTTCATTTGTGGTTTGTACAGTTGTTAATTGTGATTAATTAAAAACGTTACCTTGAGACTAGTTGAATAAACTACTGTGCATTTGTCTATGGGATTACTATATAGCCATAATAAAGAATGAAGACACTTTCAATGTTCTTTTATGGAGAGAACTCTAATACATATTTGGTTTGAAATCTTAACCTCAAAATAGTATGTATAATATACTATCATTTACACAAAAGGAGGAAAAGTTTATATACATTCCTACACACACACATACACACATATGTAGATATATTAGTCTATCTATCTATCTATGTATCTAAGATAGATAGACTAATATATAAGATAGATAGATATACTAATAAAACAAATCTACTTCTGGAAGAATATAAAAAAATCTAGAGAATTAGGTTGAGATGAGCTACATCACTGTGACTATGTCTTTTACATATTGAGCCCTGTGATTGATTCCCTACTACAAAAACAATATTAAAACTATTTTGCTTTCCTTTTCAATAAAGAATATCTACATTTTTAAAAAGTTACTTACTTGGGAAAAGAAGAATCAGTAATTAAGTTTCTCCCTTGAGATCCAATATTCTTACTCATTAGAACAGCCCAAAGAATAAATTTTTCATTATACACACTTCCTTAATTATTTTCCTTCACAAAAAGAATACCTGAAATGTGTAGAAACCTTCAAACACTCTAATACCTCACTACTCAAAATGTGGCCAAGAGGGCTGTAATGTGTCTTAGTGGTAAAGCTCTTTCCTAGCATGCATAAGACTCTGGGTTTGAACCCCAGCAAAAAATAAAAAAATTAAAAATAAAATAAAAAAAAAGCATTGTTCCAGGACCAGTAGTACCTGACTAGAAATGCAAAATCCTTGTGTTCACCCAAGACCTACCAAATCAGAATCTTCACTTTAACAAGATTTCCCCCCACCTTATCCTAGATATTTATGTGCACTTGAAAGTGTGAAAAGTACTGCTCCAAATAGGCAGGATGTAGTTGAATAGAGATAGTGCCAAAGTGCCCAGGTATTAGGTAAAACACTGTGAAGTTTTTTGAAGAACCAGAGGGAATTATAGAGTCTAGAAACTAAGATTAAAAGAGAAATCTTAGTTCCTGGGTATAAATAGAAATATAACACATTTTCTATTTAATTTGTAAAAATCCCAATAATTGAACAAAGCTGTCATAGGAATCCTGAAAAAAAAAAAAAGAGGTGCATCTGTTAGCTGTTTCTTCCCCTCCACCCTGCCCCCGTACTGGAGGAATGAACCCAGGACTTTTATACTGAGATACATTTGTAGCCCCCTCCCCTTTTTAAGACAGGATCCTGCTAAATGACTAGTTGCCCAGGCTAGACTTAAATTTGGGATCCTCCTGTCTTAGCCTCTCAGAGTGCTGGGGTTATAGTCTTGTGTCAGAATGCCTAACCCACTAGATGTTTCCAAACCAAAATTATCCTTTCTCCATCCTTCCACTATTCACCCAACAATAAGAACACTGCTTCTGAAATGGAAGTAAATTCTGGGTTCAACAGTCTTTAGTGGCTTCCGTGATACACAAAACAAGAGCTAGAGCTTGAACACATACTTGCAAGACTCTACCTAACTCAACTTTCCCATGGTCACTTAACTGCTATTACTCTCATCAGGGCTTGCTGAATGGTAGCCACACTGACCTCTTTGATATCTTTGAACTTGGTAAGCACACTCTGCTTTTAGATCTCTGTGCTTGTTCCTTTTCACAAGGATCCTGATGCAGATAACCCTGGCTCATTTCCTTCATGTCTTTGCTCAAGCATCATTTGATATGGAGGCTGTCTTTGACCACACTACATAAAATAACCAGTACCTATTCTCTGTCTTCTCTACCCTGCCTTGTTTTTCCTCACTTATTACCACTTATTACTGTTTAGTCTTTTATCTTCTTTGGTTTAAGTGGCATGAAATGCCACTTTATAAAACTAAGGTAATTGCAGCTGCTCTGAAATGTGCCGTGTCCACACCATATTTTAGTGCAGAAATCCTTCCTGTTTCCCAACTGCTTCTGCAGCTGTGTAAGTATTAGGAACAACTTATATAAGAAATACATTTAAGTATACTTTTGTCTAACTACTAGAAATGTAAATCTGTTATAAAAGAAACACATTTAAGCAAACTTTACCCCTCTCGCTAGAAATGTAAATCTCACTTTAGGAACTGTTTTTCAGTCCTGGTCACTAGAGTCAACCATGGACTTGTTTCAACATACAGACACCTAAACTGAAAAAAATCTCCTTCCTCAGAGTCTAGTAGACTCTTCTGAGCCCTCTTATCAACTGGTGCCAATCTTGGCCTATAGAAACTACTAACTCTCAGCACAAATGCTTTCGTCTGCTTCTAACTGCTGCCCTTCCTAACTGTTACTTTTAACAACTAAAACCCACACGCTTAGGATGACAACTCCAGCCTTAAGTTCCTGCCTAAGAAAAGTCCGTACTGATAGAATTCACATAGCTTTTTCAAGCCAAACCTGGTTATAGGCAGAAAGACCCTGTTCTTCTCTTAGATCAGCTCATTTGGAAAGCTTGCAATTATTAATTCTTCCTCTGACTTGTTGAGATGTAAATCTTCTACCACTCAGAACTGTCTTCTTAAGGATCTGAGCAACCTCTCTTTGATAATTCTTGCTCTTAATCTTGTACCTACTGGAGAGAGATGGGCTTTTCTTAACAGTGTGGTACCTTCACACCGCTACCTCTCCCATTACAAGATACCTGAAGTTTGTCTCTCTGCTGAATAAGGACCAATTAACAAAGCAGATGACCTATTCAAGTGGACCAGTGACTCCCTCACATTCCTCTTCTCCTTTCCTTCAGTACGCGTCAGCCTTTTAAAAGGATGCCTTTTGCTCCAGTGAAGTTGAGTTCAGTTTACAGTGAGTATTCTTCCCTACTGTAATAGTTAACAATAGAATCAATCCTCAGATAGATTAGATTTTAGTTACCATTTAACTCTGTTCATTATCCATTTTGACTAGTATCCATTTTGACAAGACCTACCCCATAGATTGTTTCAGTAGATCTAGGGTAGCATGTAGGCATTGAAATTTTATGAAAACCTCCACAGAGGAGTCTTCTGGTACAAAATCAGAATTGAGGATACTGCTATAGGTCAGTGATCCTCAAAAAGAGCAGTATGAATTAAAAGCATCATTATTTTCTGGGGACTTAGCAGAAATGCATACCTTCAGCCCCATAGACTCAGAGATTGTAGAGATGGGACCCAGAAATCTGTGTTTTAACTAGCTCTCATAGTAATTTTGATGCACCAGACTTTAAGAACTACTACCATAAGGGGTTAAATATGGCCTGCATAGTGTAATTAGGACTTAGATAGTTGGTAACTATGATTTGGAGCCTACCTATGTCAATAAACATTTATCCAAAGAACACACCTGCAAAGTTTCCTACTCCTGCTCAACTCCCTTCTCCTGCTTTCCCCTTATACTGTTTTCTCTACAAGGAGAAGTAGAAGGATCCTGGTCCATGAACAGTCTTAGAAATCATCACTTATCTTTGAAATTATGACAGTTACTTAAGTTCAATGACAACATTGGCCATTAGGAAGGGAAAGTAGAATCTAGGGCTTGCAAAATAGATTCTCATCCTCATCTCCCTTAAAATTCCTGAATGTCCTAAAATGCCTTTGGGGAAACATTTTTCTATAACTGGATATATATTTTAGAGAAAAAGATTAAAAAAGAAAAATGATGGTATTGATATATGATTTGATTTCCTTTCTATCTCTGCAGTTCAAGACTGCTTGGTTACTGTCTTAGTTTTAGTTACTTTTTCTTGTTGCGGAGACAAAATACCCAACATTCAAAGTTAAAGGAGGAAAAGCTTATTGTAGCTCACAAGTTGAAGAGGTTTTAGGTCATAGTTGGCTGGCTCCAAGGCAGGGTGGCATGGAGAGGAGAAATAGTTCATGTCAGGCAGAAGGCAGAAGGTAGGAAAGCAGCAGAAGCAAGCAACAATGGTAGACCTTTTCGGTCCCTTGTGTTCTATTCAGTCTCACTCCCAGGGTGGGGAACCCTTAATCCTAGCAGTGTACTATGAATCAATTACAGCATCACACACAGTTCATCCAGCCACCTCCAAAAAGCCCCACCTATGACTACATGGGACTTTCAGGGGGACATCTAGGTATAAGCTATAGCAGTTACAGAATTCATAGCCCAGGCTTTTGTCAGCCTCGTCCTTTTCACCACCAGAGAGCAAGAGGGATATTGAGGAAGTGAATGGACTTTCATTCCATAATAGAAAAGGAAAACTCATGGAGAGGAGGGATAGAAAAACCGACTAGTTTTCAGCTTTCTACTCTATTGACAAACTGTGATGGCTCATTAATTTATCACTTCATCTCATTCGCAAATGTAAAAACACATTCCACAAAAATTTCTGTTTCTGAAAACACTTGTTTCAGGGGGAAAATATGAGGAAGCTTTATTTTGGGGAGATATGTTCTATTTTTTCTTTGTTAAATATTTATGTAGCTTTGCAAAATACATGATATGGCAAAATAATGAACAAAGATTTACTCACACACAGGCATACACACAATATTCTTTCATAGCACATAAACAGAAAATAATCAGAACTTTAGATTCTGGAAAGGAAAGGTATCTCTATTTCTTATATTAGGATTTCTGTTTTGTAAGCATGCATCATTTTTAGTTTTGCCTCACTTAGGAGTTAATGATATATTTTGAGGAGATGCCATTCCTGAAGGACATCAAAATTTTATTTCCTTTAAGAATTAATGTAACTGTCTTGTTCTTCAAATGACCAAAAGAGAACTTGTGAAATTTACTTAAGTTTTCACTTCCATTAAGGCTTCTTTTAACTGGGTTGAGCCTCTTCAGTAACCACTTGCAAAGAGGCTCCAACTTGGATTGAATTACCATTGCCTCAGTCAGTCATCTGAGTGTTAGGCCAATAGGCCAAACAAGTCTCCTTCCTCCCTACCTTCTCACTTCATAACAGACTTTATAAAACCAAGTGAGTTCCAATGGGAGTGGCAAAGGATGATCTTTTCTTGTTTGCTGGAGTTAAGTATTTCCTCCTACTTCCTCTCTAGTGATATTATCCACTTACCGTACCTTGAAATCCTAGAGCTATTTCTACAAGGTTCATTACTCCACTCATTAAGCAATAGGTTCTGCTAGCTGAAGGTTTAAAAGAATAGCAGCAAGCAACAGTTATAGTTAGCAGCATTTCATAACTCCTGTTAACGACACTCTTATGAGCTTTCCACATTTCAGGGGTTGTGGTAGGGTGGAAAATTCAAACCTTTTGAAACCTTGTGACTGTCAAAATTCATGGTTAGGAGAAAAAACTGGATATGAAATCATTGCTCTGTCACTTATTATACATTTTATTGGTACACATTGGCTTGTCCGGAGCCTCTCTTACCAGCACCGCACCCTCTTCCATGGGTGCCAACAGCATTAACTCTACCTCCACTGTGCCCAGTGTCATTCTTCATCCCTACATCCCAGTTTGGTTGCTTCAAGCTCAACCATCAGCAATACCATCACTAACCTCTGCTTCCTGCATTCCACCACAGCAACCAAACACGTGAAGAAAGCTCATGTAAGGAAATAGGTGAGAAAGTGGAATACACTGTCCTGCCAGGGAAGCTGTACTTTATGCTTTAAGAAAGCATGTGGAAAACATGCAAAATACAAGGGATACATCCAGGTGGTTCTTGGTACTCTTCAGGCCCTGAATAAATTTCTAACAAGTTGAGTTTCAATTGTTTATTAGCCCTGGATTAAAATAAATGCTGCTACTTCTTGTTGTGTGGATTTTTGTAAGTTGATTTTCTCAAGAGATGAGGTTAAGAATGTCAAGAAGCAACTGGGGTGTTGTCAAATATAAGCTTAAATGCTTGATATTCTCTACAAAACTCTTGTTATCACTTTAGTAATAAGCATAATAAACATATGATTCTCTGATTACAGTAGTCCTGCTTATCTGTGGTTTCACTTTCCTGTTTCAGAGGTTGATCGAAGTTGAAATATTAAATTCAAAATTTAGAAATAAGCAATACATAGGGTTTTTTTTTTTCTGTGGTGTTGGATATCAAACCCTGGGTCTCAAGCATGCTGACCACCAACCCAACCACTTAACTACATGACCAGCCCGACAATTTTTAAGTTTTAAATTTTGAAGTGTTTTGAGTGTATGATGAAATCTCTTGCTGTCCTGCTCCATCATACATTTGATATATCCACAGGGCATATGCTTCCCACTCAGTACTTAGTAGTTTTCTGACTATCAGGTCAGCTGTTAGGATATTATAATGTTTGTGCTGTATTAACCTTTACTTAATCATGGCCCCAAAGCACAAGAGTAACAATGCTGGTAAATCAGATATGCCAAAAAAGAAGCTGTAAAGTGCCTCCTTTTTAAGTGAAAAGCAAAGTTCTCAATAAGGAAAAATATATGTGTGTGTGTTTATATTGTATCTATATATATATATGGTTCAGTACTATCTTTGGTTTTAGGCATTCACTGAGGATCTTAGAATACACGTGAGCAGGACTACTACATAAAGATAACACACGTACATTATATAAAATATGGAAAGTACCAAACTATCTTCCATTGAAAGTCCCCAGAGAAACAATAACCAAAAATCACCCATCATACAAGTTTCCTTCTACTGCTATAACAAATTACCACAACTTTAGTGGTTTAAAACAAAAAAATTCATTATCTTTTGGTTCTAGAGATCAGAAGTCTGACCCAGGTTTTTCAGGCTAAAATCAGGTGTCAGCAGGGCTATGTTCATAGTGGAGGCTCCATTGGAGAATCTATTTCCTTGCCTTTTCCAGCTCTGGGAGGTTGTCCACGTGCTTTAGCTTGTGGCCTCTTTCTCATTTTCAAAGCCACTAACTTGCATCTCTCTGATCATTCCTTCTTAGTCACATCTTTTTCTGTCTGTCTTCTGCCTCTTTCTACTTTTAAGGACGTGTCTGATTATATTGCGTCTATTTAGTGGACTCTGAAATTCACGGGGATTAGTTTGCTAGAGCACCTCCAACTTGTGAAAAATTGCAAATTTTGAATACAGTCAGAAAAAAATGCCTATAAATGCCTATTTTTATAGTTTAGATCCTAAATATGTTATGTCTCCCATTGTATTATAATTTAATTTAGTAAAATACCTTATTAATAAAATCTTAGAAGGTGCAGTGTGTTTTGGCAGCATCTTAGGAAAATTAGGGCTTTAAGAAGAACAAAACTGAGAGCACTGCAGATAGCTACATGTGGTACAACAACTTGTTATGGTGTGGAAATGCTGGTACATCTGCCAGAGATGGGTTACAGGGCAGCAGCCAATCACCAGCAAGGGGAACTGAATAATGCTCTCAGATTGGCTACTTGCAAACCCCAGCCAAAAAAACAATTTTAGAGGATGTCTGAGGTTTTTACAAAATTGCCGAGGTCTCAGAGGACAATTATTAATTAGGTTCTAAGGAAAAATCCCAGACCACTGAGGCTGCGAACGCTAAACTGCGACTTCTCAGCTGTATACTGTACTTGAACGATTCAGGATAATTTATTTACTGATAAGCATCTGTAGCCTCAATTCCTGCTTGCCATGTAATATAACATATTCACAGATTCTGAAGGTTCTAAAACATGGACATCTTTGTCAGGGATGTCATTATTTTATCGCACCCATAATCCCCTATACTCAGAAACAAAAATCATAAAATTTCATAATGTGACTTTCTATTTTTTTAATGTTTGCGTATATTGGAAAAAGCAATGTATGTAATAGGCTGTTCCTCCACTTTAAAATGAGATAATGTGCATGGGGAATGGAGTTTTTTTGAATAACTATAGACTAGTAGGTCAGGCTCTACATTTAGCTGAGCTAATAATTAGCAAGACCACTTGGAATGTAATGCGTGGATACTAAAATCGGTAAGGTGTTTCCTTTTCTCATCCAGATGCCAGTAGAAATGAGATAAATGTATTAGTGTGTGTTGACTCATGATTTGATCAACTGTTATCAGATAATGAAAACTTTCTTTCTGGGAAGAATCAAAGGGATGCTCCAATAAAAACAGGAACTACAGGCAGTAAGGTAGCCTGGATGCATTCACACTTGTAACATGACCTTCTACAAATCACGCTTCAGCCTCCTGAGCTCTTTGAAAAAGAAGAAAATGTGTTTATATATGTTCTGATAATTTGTGTTTGACTTGTAAATTATTTACTTCTCCTTACAAGATTACACAAATGTAAATAATAGTGCATTTTCTCATGACAGGTCACTTGTGACTCATCATCGAAGGTTTTTACAGGCTTGGCCTTCCTACTTAGAGACTACTCTAAGTAGGAAGTTGAAAACAGTAATGCAGTTCATGCTCTGAAGAACTTTTAAAGTGGCAAAAATCTGTATGAACAATCAAATCAGTCAAGAATACCATTAGGAGTTTACTTTGGGTAACAATTTTAACTGCAAAGGGATATGGTATTTAATCATTTATAAAGTACTTGTTCTCAAAACACTTTAAATCACTCAATCTTCATGTTAACTCTTTAAACAAAGGTAGTAAGAGACATTTTGGCAAAGTTTATCTTATCTGGTGATGAGGCAGCAAGGTCTCTCATTTCAACCTAATTGTACCATTTTTCTCATATCTTTAGATCCGAAGTTCCAAACTGAGCAATGCTAAGCAATCATAAAACCAGAGTTTGGGCCTGGAGATAGATGTATAATTCACTCCATTGCAGAAATTCATTGATGAGTGACAAGGTGTCTTCCTGGCCCTTGAGGTTTAGATAAAATGAAATTAATTCTTTAATTCCAAGGCTCATGGCTGATTTCTAGAAATTTCTAGGCAGTTTACATTCTCAAAGCCACTTCTTACTCCAAACATTTGTGTCTTCAGTTTATGAATTACTGCTGTGTCTATATGTTTTGCTGCCACTTCTTTTTTGGTAATTTAGGCTCTTTAGGCAATTTAGGCTCTTTTCCAGTCTGTAGACACACACACACACACACACACACACACACACACACACACACTCCTCCTAGAAGTTGTTCTGTATAGTAAGTAGATTTGACTGAAGATTTGAGGGAAATACATGAGACTGGTGATTTTACCAAGAGAATTTTTACTCAGTCTCTCTTAACTTCACTTAGTGCTCCAGTTTCATATTATCTATTCATCTCCTGCTCCCCTCCTTTCTCTCTGGGCCTAAACAAATTCCTCTGGTTTGGTCAGGGACAATGTGTTGGCCATTTCTTGATTGCCTCAGCGCTTTCCCATCATCCTCAGGTGCTCCCTTCCTCCAAATGCCTTATCAAGGTATTTTTCCAGGCACTGTTTTCTTCCTGAGAAGAATTCTGGTAAGACAATAAAAATCTCAACCCTGTATAATTTGTTTTTCAACTCTAGTGTTTTTGGCTCAGGGAAAATTAGCATTTTTTTAATTCAACAAATATTTTTTGTATACTTATTTCGTGCCATGCTATTTTATGCCAGACACTATTAATGAAACTGGGAACACAACAGGGTATTAGAGATAATCCTGCTCCTTGAGGAGTTTTGGTTTTCTGGAGAAGAAATGCTGTAAACACATAATGATACAAATAATTTATTAATAGCTGTGGTAAATGCTGCAAGGAAAATCTCAAATACTATCTGGAAGGGTGAGGTAGTGGTGAAAAGGGGTGAAGGGTGAGATAAAGTTTTCCTCATGACATTAAGTTTGCCCAAGATTAGAAGGACTGGTCTACTCCTAGGTCATTGTTTTTTTCCTCCTTTGCAAACGCTACCTCTAAATAGAGAATTAAAATAATAAGAAATGCAACATTTATTGAATTTCTGTCTGAAATTAATTCGGTGTTTCAACAAAAATTTACCAAGGGACTTTTATTCACCTTGTACTGTGCTAAGAGTACATGGAATTTATAAATAGTCTGGTGTGAGTGTGTGTGTGTATGTGTGTGTGTGTATGTGTGTGTGTTTGACAGAAAAAATTTATATAAAAATAAAGAATTATGATGATTTTAGACAGCGTGAAATGCAGTAACTAAAAAAGGGTGGCAAGATGGATGGTCAGGGAAGGCCTTGCCAATAGAGGAGGCTCTTAAGCAGAGTCCTGGGTAGTGAGGAGCATGCTAAGGAGTGTGTTTAGCCAATGGAAATGTATGTTCAAAGGCTCTGAGGCAGAAATAGCACTGCTGTTTTTTCTGACCACAGAAAAAGGTGAGTGAAGCTATGACAAATAAGTGAGAGGAATAGGGATGGAAGGTTATTGGTGAGAAGCCCCATTT
>RJWT010044583.1:0-11763 GCA_004365215.1 Cuniculus paca
GCTCATCCAGGTCCTCCCTCTCCATGGACTGGGAGACCCGGGGGTATAACAGAGAGAAGATGAGAAAAGGGGGAGCCTGATCAGATCCTCAAGTTGATGTCAGTTCCTTTTGAGACCTTGGTGTGGCAAGAAGGAAACAGCTCCCCCAGCAGACAGTGCGGTGTGGCCAGTGGACGTCTCCAGGTCCCTGCACTGGCCTCCTGCAGCCCCACTCTATGTTTCCTGTCTGGTAATGGAAGCCTCTGGCCGCCGGCCCTCAGCCCTGCTTGTCGGAAGTCCTCCTCCGCCTCCTTCCCCTCCTTCTGTGCAGACATTGGCCCCATGTGGTTTCCCCAGGGCAGCGTGGAGCCCAGAAGGTAGGGGTTCCCCTCAGTACCCCAGGAGCTACGAAAGTCCTTGGATGGCATGCAGCTCCCAAGTGGGCACGGGGAAGGGGGCAGGCTCGGAGGCCACAGTGGCCTGGAACAGGGTGGAACAGGAGGGAGGGGGCTCTTGGAGGCGCTGTGAGCAGGGAGGAGGAGGAGGCTTCCATGACACACAGGGACTTGTTCTGGGAGTGCAGAGGAGGGTGGGGGGCTCAGAGAGGATGGGGCTCCGCCTGGGTTCTGTAGACTCAGAGAAGGGAAAGGGGCTGGGGGCTCAGAGAAGGGGATGGAGGCTCAGCTGGGGAACGGATGTGGGCAGAGCCCTTTTTGAGAGGGGAGGCAGGCAGGTCCCTCCAGCTTGGCAGGAGGAAGGCAGTGACTGTGGAGGGCAGGGACAGGGGACTGGGTAGCTCTAGAATGAAGCCCCTGGGAGCAGCCTGGCCTGCTCCACCCCAGCTGATGGACCTGGCTAATTGCTATTAATGAGCAGCTGGGCTGCCTCGGGGCATCTGCATTCAGAGTGATGATCAACCGCACTGCGGATGGCAGCAGTGCCAGCCTTCCAAGGGTGGCCGTGCATGAGCGGAGGTGACATTGTGAGCTCCAATCCAAAAGGGTCTAGGGATCATCCTGACTAGAGCGATTTGAGGGAACATCTTGACTGGCAGCAGGGTGTGGCATCCTGTCCTGCGGCGGCCTTGGCTGGGCTGAGGGTTCTGGGGAGACGACAGGAGTGAGGCCCTCAGGGGGACCCCACTGGAGGCCCTCGGGTGGAGTACCACACTGCCCACTGCGGAGACGGGGGAACAGGGCGAATGTGCTGTGCTAGCCTTGTGTCCCGAGGGCTTTACTGAGTCTACCAACCCCTCTGGTATTAACTCCATTTTACACATGGGGAAACTGAGGCACAGAGTGGCTGCACAACAGGGATGGCTAAACCGGCAAGTGAGTTTTCGGACCTGGCTCTGCCTGGCCGTGGGGGTTGACAGTCTCTCTTGGGCCCCCTCTGCAGGGATGCTGGTATGTTTGGTGTCCCCGGCAGGGTTGGGAGGTGAGACTTAAGTATAAATAAATAAACAGGGAGCAGATGGTGGTGGGGGGAGGGTCAGGGCCAGGGCCTCCCACTTCTCCCTGGGAAAACGTTGCTGGGCCGGATCAAATGGATTCCAGACTCAGGGCTCCCAGGCTGCTCCCGCCTGTGCCCTGGGACCCCAAACATTCCACGGAGCTGTGTTGGCACCTGGGTTCTGTCCACCCCTCATTTCTCTCTCTTCTTCACACGTGGCCCTGAACAAGTCATGAGACCTCTCTGTGCCTCCGTTTCCCAATGCGTCAAGGGAGTGGAAGGACAATGAACTCTGTCAGGTGTCTGTCCTGAGCACCCTCCTCAGGGAAGGCTGCCTTGCTTGCTCTAGGCAGATTTTGTTAGAGCGACAGCTTAGCGTCGCAAGGAAAAGGGTACTTGAGGCTTTCATCACAGGACCCTTTCAACAGACCTGGGTACCACACCACCCCCGAGGTTGATGCAGCTTTTCTGTGTAGGTCAGGCCCCTGTGCCGAGGGGCATCGTGTGAATAAATGCATGGGTGGGGGATGAGGGGCTTTGAAGTGTTGTCACGGTTCCTAAATGTGGAGACTGGGGTCAGGGTGGGAAGTGGATAAAAGATAACATTGGTGGACAGCAACCAATTACCAAATCCCAGTAAATCCATGGTAAGAAAGTTGTTCCTTTCTCAGTATCTTTCAGTTCTCATTGCTGAGGACAAAGTCCAATAATGCCACCCAGTAACCAGTAATACCCCCACCCCAGAGAGGGCTGATCTTGAACTCGGAGCTTCTGCAGGCAACACAACCAGTTAGATTTGACCTAGGTTCATATTGTTTTTGTTTTCACTGCATTTGTTTTGCTTGGTTACATTTTAATGGTGACAAGAGTTTTCAATTTTGTGGACATGGGTAGCAGTTCGAAGCAGTCCCAGTACTGTGAAGAAACTTTTGGAACTTTGGTGAAGGGATTCAAGCCCCAATGGGGCTCGATCACAGAGGGTGATCAAGGAGCTCCCAGGTGATGGAAATGTTCTGTATTTTAACTGTAGCATGGCTGCGTGCATTTGTCACAATGCGTCACGCAGTAACACTTATAATGGGTGAATTTCATTGTATCTAAATTGTATCTGAAAGTTGAATTTAAAATATATGTATCTATTTTCAATGGTTGAAGTAAGTGAGTAATGCTGTAGATGCTGTGTGGGGGAGGCCAAAGTCCTCAAGTTGACCACCACACAGTAAAGGTTAGAGTCAGTAAGTAAGTGGACAGATAGGAGACAGAATGAATGGAAGGACGAATGAGCAACAGAATGAATATCTACCCACCTGTGGTATGAATCCATTCATTCTGCACAGCCCCAGCATTTTGGAGGTCCTGACCAGAGGTTATTCTATCTCACTCTGCCTGGCTTCTAAGACCAGGAACTCACTACCTTATGACGTAGCCCTTTCCATATCTAATCACTAGGTGTGCATGAAACGCCTTCCTTATATTAAGTTGCTCTTTCTGGAGACCCCCTGGCCTCTGGGGCCCACAGACACATCTCTCCCTGGAGCAGCTCAAGTGCCCCTAGCAGTCTGCTCTCCTCTGATGCTTAGCTGTCCTGCCCACCAGGTCTGGCTTGTAGAGTGTATATGCCGGTGGGGTGGCAAGACAGAGTACAAGTTAAAGTAAACAAAAAGATCGAATATTGATTTGAAGGGGAAAAAAGCAGGTGAGATGACTGGGGAGGCCACTGGAGAGGTGGAAAGGCAAGGCAAAGCCTCTCAAGAGAAGTGATGTTTGAATAGAGACTGGAAGGATGCAAAGGAACCAGGAGAACCCCGAGGACACATCTGATCAGAGGAAGAGCAAGTGCAAAGGCCCTGAGGTCAGAAAGCAAGTGGGACCCATGTGGCAGCTGGGCTGGCTCAAGTGGAATGAGCTAGAAAAGGGCAGTCGTTTCAAGTGTCGATGTCGAGGAGCCTGGAATTGTTTTCTCAATTTTATTCTCAATTACTTTTAAGCAGGAGGTGATAGGATATGATATAAATTTTAGTCGATATGAGATACATATCCGAATAAAAACAGAAGGCCCTTCTAGCTCCCATAGTTTGGGGATCCCCAAATGATGCTCATATACCTTCCAGAGACAGAATGGAGTGTGGTCACTGAGCAGACTCCAGAGAGGGCCTGCCCGGGCCAACTCCTGGCTCTGCCTTCTTCCTGCTTGTGAGTGTGGGCGGTCGAGGGGCCTCACCTCTCTGAGCCTCACCTGCAAGGTGTAGGTAATAACTGCAGCCACCTCCCCCTCTGTGGGCCTCTGTTTATCTCTGGGCATGGCTTTCTTCTCTGCCTATCCCATGCCCCAACCCTCTTCCTCAGAGGGAGCCCTCAAAAACAGGGCCCTCAGGGACAGGCCCATGCCAAAGACAGGGACCTGCTCCTGGCCCCTGCATCCTCATCTGGGAAGAAGCGAGGCACCCGGGGGGTCTTTTGTGTTTGTCTTTATTTTAGAGACAGGGAAACTGAGGCTGAGAGAGGTGAATTTGCCCCCAGGACATCTGGAACCTCGGTCCCTCCTCCCTTCCAAGTCTGCCATGAGGCTCATCGCGTGGGTGAAACAAGGCCGTAATTAAACAGGGAGCCGTGTGGGCTCATCATAGGTGCTCATTAAATGCTGGCTATCGTGAGCCCTGATTTCCTTACCGAGGTCTTACACTTGCTAAGTGGCACAAATTCAAAGCCAGGTCTGTCCATCTAGAGCGAGTCTGGCAGCCACAGAGGACCCCTACTGCGGCGGTGACAGAGTGGCAGTGACACCGGCACTGCCACCCGCCACTGCTGCCCGGCTCGGGGTGGCGGCGGGGCGGAACGAGGCGACCCGCTGCAGCCTGAGGCTCGCGGCCCGGGACAGGTAGGCCGGCCGGGCGGCCTGGAAGACATTACACGGCTGTCGGCCGCGCGTCGCGGCGGGTTCCGGAGGGGGTCCCGGCGGCGGGCGCCCGCCCTGAGGGGACGGCCTGACACAAAGCGCGCTTTGTTCTGCGCGGCCCCGGAGCTGGAACCAATGGATTGGCGGCAGCCAGGGTCATCTGTCAGGCAGCGCGGGGGTCAGGCCGGGAAAGGGCCGCGGGCAGGAGCCAGCGGGGGCGCCGCGGGGGTCGCTGTGCAGTTTCCGGCCTCAGTTTACCCGGCGGTCCAAAGGGGAAGATCATGTGTATCCCCTCCGCCTCTCGGAAGCACTGAGACTTCAGCATGGAAGCCAAGCTGCGGCTGCTACCGATGCTGGGGACGCGCAGGACCAGGACGGCCTCCCCTAAGAGCGGTCCCCAGGGGCCCCGGGCGGCTGGGTGGGACGGGGCGCCCATGCACTTTCACCACAGCGCGGCGCCGGGGCCAGGAGGGCTCTCCCAGCACCCTGCACCCCCGCGCAGCCACCCCCCACCCCGCGGTGATCTGGACGCCGGGTGTGGCCCCCTCTCTGGCACTGGCAGATGGAGCTGCCCAACCCCAGCACAAGGTCCCCCTTGGTGCCCTCTGGCCCCCAACAGGCAGGGCTGGGCCACCAGAGGTGCTTTAATGACTGAACTCAGGTCAGGGTCCTACCCTACTCCCTAAGAAACCTGAGCCTGTTCATTCACACACCCCAATTGCATGTGCATCAGTGCAACCTCCTGGGACAATCAGGCTTCTGAGCATTTGATCCAGGGCCCCTTGGAGGAGGCCGTTAAGTACAGGGAGCCTCGGAAATTGCCCAAAATATGTGTTTCTGGGGGAAGGGCTCACGGCTTTCTTTGGTTCTCAACCACTCTCACGACCCTTGGTTAAGGAGCACTGTGGAGTGCAGGGGTGGAAGGGGGCCCCCCACCCCACTGTGGGGCAGCACTGTGAACGCAGCTCTGGAGAGCAGCCCGGCAGTACTAGACTGTCCCACCCAGCAGGGGTGGGGATGCAGAGCGGTGGCCTCAGCAGCCCTCAGGACCCCTGACAGGAGCTGGCTGGGAAATGACTGCAGTCGTGCAGTGGACACCACAGCAAGGAAAAAGAAGGCCCTGTGACAGTGAATTTATTCATGTGACAGCTATTTATGCAGTGGTTACTATGTATCGGGCAGTGATAAGCAAGGCAGGCCTTGCCCTGCGCCTGACTCACATTCCAGTAGGTGAGGCAGACACAGACACAGACACAGACAATAATTTTGGAGAGTGAAACATGCTACGTAGAAAAGAAAACCAGGAAAGGGTCCTGACGATGAGGGGAAGCCTTCTGAAGAAGTTCCCCTGACCAGAAGTCAAAATCTGGGGACTTGCGCTAAGGGAGGCAGAAGAGAAATCTGCAAAGTAACATAAAAAGAGAAGCATTTTGCTGGGTGTGGTGGTGCATACCTGGATTTCTAGCACTCTTGGAGGCTGAGGCTGGAGAATCCCAAGTTTGAGCCCAGCCTAGGCAACTTGGTGACTTAGTGAGACACTGTGTCAAAAAAAAAAAAAAAAAAAAAAAAAAAAAAAAAAAAAAAAAAAAAAAAAAAAAAAAAAAAAAAAAAAAAAAAAAAAAAAAAGGATAAGAAAAAAGAAAAAAAAATGCTGGAGATAAAGCTCAGTGTATAGGCCCCAGGTTCATTCCCTAGTCAAACAAACAAAAACAAAACAAAAAAAGTATGTTACACACATACACACACACACACACACCACAAAGTCAGATTGATGTGTGGAAGGGCATATGCCAAATTCATGATGGTAACTGTCTCAAAAGGACAAAGGGACAATGGGGATCAGGACCCATGGTGGGTTTCAACCTGCCTTTAGTGTTTTAATTTTTAAATGTTTAACATTTTAATTTCTTAATACTTACCCTTCATGTGGCTAACTATACTCATGGATAGTTATGAGATTAAACACAAATTTAAATAGACCATGGCAAAGGGGGTTCACAGAACAGCAAGTGGCTCAAGGGACCCACACACTGCCATTCTCTGAACCCACGTTCTGGGGCAGAGGTCTGTCCGGGGAGGGGACACCGGGAGACCCGCGGGGCCTAGGAGCTGTTTGGGGTAGAAGCCTTCTTTGCAGAGGCCCCCCACTCCAATGTAGACAGGGAAAGGGGTCTGCAGAGGTCATGATGTTTGCAAGTCCACAGAGCAGATGGGCCAAGCGGAACCTGACACTCTAGACGGCCAGCCGGGTCTCCTGCTCAGGCCTGAACCGGCTTCTGTGGGCAACGATTGGTCCTTACTCCCCCTCGCCAGGCCTTTCTATCCAGCCCTTTCTCACAGCAGTCTCTGCGGCTCAGGGCTCAGCCCTGCTCTGGGGGTGGGAAGGCAGCGCCACCTGCTGGTGAAAAAGGGCAGCTCAGTTCAGCCCTCGGTAGGCAATATTAAAGATCTGCTCTTCTTCCCTGGCACATGTCACCGCCCTGTCAGCTGGGCGCCTCCCTTCCAGTGCCTGCCTTTTGGGTCTCGTCTGGAAAGGAGGAAAAGCCCTTACGTCTGGGGCGACCAGCCTCTTACCCCAGGGCAGCAGGTGCGGCTGCGGGAGAGTTCAGGAGACAGTAGCACCTCGCACCAGCGTGTACGAAGCACGGCCTCCTTTCATCCCTGGCCCGGGCTGCAAACTCCCGGGCAGACAGTCCGCGTGGCCGCTCGGGTGAGTCCTCCGGGGAAGGCAGCGAGCACACAGGTTGGTCCCGGGACACTGATCTCTTATATCAGCCCCAGAGGGATGGGAGCGAGGGGACCCAGAATAAACAAGCAGCTCTGGGTTGTGGTCCCTGAACGGCTCCCTCGGCATAACCGCGGAACTCGTCAGAAACACGGGTTCCCAGCCCTGCTGCGTGAGGTCTGAGGGTGGGGCCCGCAAAACAGCCAGAGAACCTGAACCACTGGTCTAAAGCAGCTGCATTCATTTTTTTTTAAAAATTAAATAAGCCTTTATTTTGGAATGACTTTAGATTCACAGAAAATTTGCAGGGACAATACAAAGAGTTCCCATCCACTCTCCATTGGCCCCTCCCCTCCCAACAGTTTACAAATCACCTTCTTACACCACCGTAATACATGGGTCAAAACCAACAGACCAGCACTGGTATAAAATTAACTAAAATCCAGACCAGTCGTCCTATTGTCTGTCCGCGGGCCCCTCTGTCCCAAGATCCAATGCAAGGCATCACTTTAAATTTGAAGACACGGCACTGCATCGCTGTATCACCGTGCTATTCCCAGTGGGTGGACAAGCTGCTGTCCTTGCTCTCGAGCTGGGCAAACTGAAGCTTGAAAACGCCAAGAGACTGAGTTCCTGGGGCCAGTGACACCAAGGCCTGCCTCACTCTGTGGCCTTCCTCAAGACTCTGGTTTCCGGAAGCCCCTCTGGAACGTCCCCCTGCCGCCCTGTCACACTAGTGTGGACAATGATGCCCCTACTGGATCCATCCCGCCCATCTCCTCCTCACCTAGATCCAGGGTCTGTGTCTCAGTGACTCAGACTGGGTGGGGCAGGGTGTGTGTGGGTGATACTGGGATTCACCCACATAGATTTACTCACGAAGGACAAACAGTTAAGTCTGGATGTCCCAAGTTTGCCCCAAGTTCTCTGTACTTCCTGTCGAGAGGTGCAATCTGTTTTTCATCCCCTGAATCTGGGCAAAATCTTACAATTTGCCCTGAACAAAGGAGTGTAGAAGTGACGCTGGCCTGGTCCCTAGCCTAGAGTTCTTGGTGCTTCTGCTCTGGGAACCCTGAGGCCACCACGTCAGTAAGCCAGAACTGGCTTAGTAGAGGCGCCACATCGAAGAGAACCACGGCACCCAGCCAACAGCCTGTCACTTGCCAGACAAGCACGTGAGGCTATCTTAATCCACCCAGTCTCAGCTGAGGTGACAAATGTCTGTGGCCTCAGGGTGACCTCAGGCAAGGCCAGCAGAACTGCCCACATCAGCCCAGCCCAAATTGCCAACCCAGAAATTGTGGGTAGGGCAGTAACTTCTAGGGGCTACCTTTGGGGGGTGATTGGTTACACAGCAAGGCTGATTGATACACTGCTTCTCTTCTTTCCTGGTAAGAAAAGTTTATTTCAAGAGGCAGAGTGCTGGGCCCAGGAGATGGAAGTGACTGGGTGTTCAGTCACAGAAATTCTGCTCCCTGCTGTGGTAGCTTTCTTCAAAGCTAGGGCAACAGTAGCTGACTCAGGCCAAGGAGACCTAAGTGGAAAGATACAGGGGACAGAGTAGGACAGATTATACTTTCTGATGGAAGTTGACAGGTCCAGTGGGCTTGGCCTTTCCTCTTCCCTTACTCCTTTCTTCCTTGAACACATACACGATTTCTGGAGATACTGCAGCCATCTTATGACCATGAAGTAACAAGCAACGAGGGCGAAAGGATTTCAGAGCTGTACAGCCTATCTTTGTTGAGTTACTGAAGCAATAGCATTTTGGCTATTTGCCGCCAGAATTCAGCTTTTCTTTGTTCAAGCCCCTGTCACCTAGGCCTGTGTTTATCTGCAGCTGAGCAGTCCACTTCATAGGACAGCATAAGACAACGCAGAAGGTCCTTGTCCTTGGGAATCTCCAGATCCATCTCCTGGCTCAGGGACGAGGCCCCAGTCCCACTCTCACAGAGGCGGGAAGAGGGGCTCCTACACTACTTAGCACAAGTGCCAGGCCTGGCGGCTAGTAAAGGTGGTGCTGAGAGTCAGACCCCTACCCCCATGTGCCAAGAGGGGTGCCCCTGCTGGCCCTTCAGTGTGGGCCACCTGCTGGGGGCCAGGTGTCTTCCTGGATGTGGCAGTGGCAGGCGCCAAGGAAGCTGCTACTGCAAATCTGGTGTGGACGCGCCCAGGTACACTCGGAGGTCTGAGAGGGTGGACTGCACGAGCTTGGCGGGGATGGTCTCTCGCTGCAGCTGCTGGTAGGCGGCGTAGCGGTGGCAGCCCCCGAAGGAGTAATAGTAGTCACCACCCTGGGCTCCTTTGATCCAGAGGACATCAATGGGTGGCACACTGTCCGGGTCCTCCTGGAGAGAGGGAGGGGGATGCTGGGTGAGTGACAGGGCACTCAAACCAGCATCAGCAGGGCACTGCTAAACGTCTAGGACTCCTGCGGGCTGGCTGCCATCACTGTGGCTGTCTGAATCTCAGGATGAGAGAGATTTATACCAGGGCAAGGGGCAGATGCCAAAAACAAGGATCTTCTCCCCCCCAGAGACAGTCTGTGAAAACACACATCTATACACCCGTCCCAGGCCGAGCCTCTGCCTTCATGGGCTGTGGCCCAAGAGAGTGGATGGGATGAGGGAGTAAATGTCTGAGTGACAAGTGCTATGAAGGCAGTAACCCAAGTGGCACGGGTGGGGTCCAAAGGCTTCTCTGAGGTGATGAAGTAGAGATCTACTTGGGGAGCCAGAGATGTGGCAAAAACTTAAGAGCCTGGCTGCCTGGGTTCGAATCTTGCTTTGCTACTAACCAGCTACGTGACCTTGTGCAGTTAACCTCTGTGCCTCAGTTACCCAATCTATCAAATGGAGCTGAAGACAACAGACCCACATCATACAGCTACTGGGATAAGTGAGTTAACATATGTGACAATGCTCGGTACAGGGAATGTGCTCATTAAGGTCTGCCTGTATTACCCAAGGGAAGAGCCTTCCAGATAGAGGGAACAGCCAATGCACAGGCCCTGAAGTGAGAACAGTCCATTGTGCTGGAGGGACAAGGAGAAGGCCATCAAGACAACAGAACTTGGGGGTGGAGGAGTAGGAGAGGACAGAAAGGTCAGCAGGGAGCTGACGCATCCGGTTTGTTTCTTGGAGCAGGGGTCCACTCTAGAGCGTTCAGCAGATGGCACAGTTCAGTGCCAGTCTAGTAATGTGACTGGAGAGTGGCTTGCAGGGTAGAAAAGGGCAGGGGCCAGGCCTCTAAGTGTCTGCAGTAGAAGATGCAGCCTGCACTCTCGTGTGGCTGGGACAGGGAGGGGCACATGGGTTGGAACATGTTTAGGAGGCAGATCAGAGGGCTCTGGGGGAAAGGGGACATGAGGACACAAGAGGAGACTGTTAGGTGACTTCCTAGTAGGGCCCAACAGCCAGGTGGAGGAAGGCTATCCTCTAAGTAGGGGAAGACTAGGCATGCTGGAGAGACCCTACCCAGTGTGCCATGCCCAGAAGGCCTCCTGCTGTTGGCCCAGGGTCTCAGGGGAAGCCGCTCTGATGGGTTCGTTAACCCAGAGGTTGCACAGCTGGTTATTCAGCAGTAAGGCCCAGCAGTCACCAGCCAGGGGTTCTGGAACCTAGCAAACCAGGGGAGGGGGGATCTCTGCAGCCAGCTCAACCTTCCCAAACCCAGCTGCTCATCCACCAAATGGGAACGAGACCTCGCACAGGGCAGTGGAAGGGGAACCAGTGAGCTGGAAGGCCTTGTGTGGGTTGGGGTGAGTGGCAGGATGGTGTGTGGGGGTAAGGAGTCTCCATCCTTCGAGGCTGTGATAGGTCACCTTACACAGAAGGAGCTCTGTAGATGTGTCTCGAGGCAAGGAGATGGGTTGAATGTTATTGCCAGGGCCCCTAAAAGCAGAACAGAGAGGTGGAAGAGGTCGGAGGTCGTGAGCTAGGTGGGCTCAAGCTGCTGCTGTTGGTCTGAGGATGAGGAAGAGGCCATGAGCCAGGGGAGTGGTGCTGGACACCGGGAAAGGCTTGGACACTGTCCCTCAGGACCTCCAGAAAACAGCAGAGCCCTACTGACCCCCTTTTAGTCTGGTAAGACCCACTTCGGACTTCTGTTCCACAGATCATAAAATAATACATTTGTGATGTCTGAAGCCATGAAGTTTATTTATTTATTTATTTTGGGGTTTTTTAAGACAAGGTCTCGCTATTTAGTTCAGGCCGCCCTTGAACTCACTATGTAGCTCAGGCTGGCCTTGAACTCGCGATCTTCTGGAGGGCTGGGATTACAGGTGTGCGCCACCATACCTGGCTTGAAGCCATGAAGTTTGGGGCCATACAAATGACTCCAGAGGGTAAGTTAGTAAAGCCAGACCTGGTCCTTGCCTCACAGTTCTAGCATGGGAGACACGAGCCTCCAAAGGTCATTGGAATCCAGTGCAGTGACAGCTATGCTATACCCTGGAGGTCCCTAACCTGCTAGGGTGAGCAGGGAAGAGGCTGACCCTGAGAAAGGAAGATGGACAGGGAGTTAGACACAACAGAGGGACTGAACAGTCTCCTGACTGGGGGTGGGGGAGGTTATGCAAAGGCCCAGTTGGGGGGAGAGCACAGGGGGCTAGACAGTCCCCCCACAAAGCAGTAGCCTCAAGATGACAAGGTCCCTGCTCATGTGGTGCTACCAGAGACAGACACTAAAGTGGCAAAACACGCAAGTA
>RJWT010044584.1:0-11763 GCA_004365215.1 Cuniculus paca
GCCAGGGGCCTGCTGACACACAGTAGGTGCAAATACATGTGGGTTGGGTTACTGGACACACTTCACCGGCAAAGGCACAGCTAGCTCAGTCTTGTGCTTGCCTTCTGGTCTCATTCCTGGAGCCCACTAGTTCATGCTGGGCCCAAGCTGGACCCCCTTCCCCTGTCCCAGTCTCTGGACAGCTTGCTCTGTAAGAAGGCCCACCCTTTTGCTATGGGTCCTGAGAGAATTATGGGCACCAGAGCACTTTTGGGTAGGGAGGTGGGGTAGGGAGTGACTTTCAAGTCTAGAGCAGTGGCCACGGTTACTGTGGCATTTCCCGAAAGTGCAGCGTTGCCATGGTGTCTCCATGACAACCAGAGCATCTCATTCATTATCTCCAGCACCTTGGCAGGGAAAGTGGGGCTGGGAGAGCAAGGTAGGAAACTGGCTGAGGGCTGGAGGCCTTAGTAACTGAGGTCTACCTCACATTGCCCAGCCAAGAGTCCCTTGCAGGCTCTGGAGCACCCCCCTCTCGTGGGGTCTGGGTTCAAATTTCAGCTCTCCCACCAACTAGCTATGTGAATTTGGGCAAATGACTTAACCTGCTTATTTTCCTCAACTGTAAATGTGGCTAATGACAGTATTAATAAGGAGTGATCTAGCTCAGTGGTCTAAGTGCCTGCTCGGCAAGCGCAAGGTCATGAGTTCAATCCCCAGTGCCGCAAAAAAAAAAAACAAAAAACTAAGGAGTGAACAAGATAAGGCATGAAAAGTGCTTAGCACAGTGTCAGGTTTGTAGTAAATGCTTAAGGTATGGCCTCAGTATAGGATGATAACTATAGTGCTATTTTTGTTGTTGTCATATAGAAACTCCTGGGTTTCATGGAGGAAGAAAAGAACAAACTCAAACTTACTTGAATCAATATTTAGTGGTTTTCTGCCAGGTGTGGTGGCTCACATCTGTAATCCTAGCACTTGGGAGGCTGAGGTAAGAGGATCTCATGCTTGAAGCTAGCTTAGGCTAAACTGCATAGTGAGATCTTGTCTCAAAAAACAAAACAAAAAAGCTAGGCATGGGGGCATTGTGGATCGCTGTGAGTTCAAGGCCAGGCTGGGCTACAAAGTGAGTTCAAGGCCAGCCTGAACTTCGGTCTAGTGATAGCAGATTCACAACCCTGCCAGACACATCAGCCGAGGTGCACACAGTGTCTGCCTCAGATGGGCCCCGCATTCTCCAGTCCACAGTTGCCACCTGCCCCACTAGCTTCCTGCCCTGGGCCACGCACAACTTAATCTTGGCCTCTGCACAGCTCTGTCTCCTGAGTCCTGCACTGCATGGACAGACAGACCCTACCTGCGCAGGTCTTCAGCAAATGCAGGTTTGCTTTCTTCCTTAGCCCCTAAGTCTTGGATGCCTCCTAAGGGCAGCAACCTAGTCTAAGTGATGGTGGAAGCTCTTGCTTTCCCAAAAGCCAGGTTTTTACAGAGGACTTGGGATATATGAGTGACTGAGTACCTGTTACTATTCCCACTTTCCAGATGAGGAGAAGGTTCCAAGTAAAGAGCCACAAGGAAACCACTGAGTGTGTTCATGTTTGTGTGTAATGGGATCACACCCAGGACCATCACACTGAGCTGCATCCCCAGTCCTTTTTATTTTTTATTTCAAGACAGGATCTCAGGCACAAAGGTTGCCCAGGCTGTGTTTAAACATTTGCTCCTCCTGTCTCAGCTTCCCAGAGTGCTGGGATTACTGGCGTGTACCACCATGCCTGGTCAGCCGTGCCCTTTTTAAAGGAAAGTTAGAAGTGCTGACTGTTATGTGAAATTTGATTTTTATGTGTTTATTAACCCCAGGTTAGAGAAACCAGAGAACACACATCTGCCTCAGGGGCCTGGTTCCCAGCCTCTGCACTGTGTGTGGGGTGGGCGGGAGCCCTGAGGACTGGGCCTTGGGGGCAGGATGGGTGGTGGTTGGCCACGATTTCAGAGAGGTGAGGACATTGGATCTCGGGTGGGGAAGGATGAGTAAGTGTCCCAAGGGGTTGGGGGAGGCTTTCTTTGCAATGGGAACCCCATCAGCAAAGGGCCAGCTGCTTGACCAGGATGGGTGACTGGCTGGGTGAGGCTGTGGATTGTGGAAAAGGGCTGGTGATTATAATGTCAGCACGGGCCAGGGCCAGGTCCGTAAGGGCACTGAGGCCCAGCTCCAGCTGTGCTGTGTGGCTCCAGGGAGATTGAAAGCCCCCGGTTCTTTAGCCCTCAAGCCCCAGGGGCTCTGGAATGCAGGTGGGTTAGAAAACTGGCAGGGAAGCTGTACAGCCAGCTCGGTGGTCAGCACGTCGTTTTTCAAAGCAGTGGCCGTCTGCTACCCCAGCATATTTGGCTTTCTCTGGTGACTGGGGCTGTTTTACCCTCTCTATGACCTGGGTTTTGCCAAGTCTTTATCCCAGTCCCTCAGGGAAGGACTCAGCCTCCTCCTCTTGAGATGGAATTCTTCAGATCCAAGAGCACAAAGCACCCCTCCCACCTCGCTCTGCCTCCCTGAAATTGGTGCACTCACCTCTGCTGAATTCCTGGGCTGCCAGGGACTTGAGCCAGAGCAGTGAGCTCCAGAGTGCTTTTTGCGAGAAGTTACTGTCCATATTGAGAACTGTTGTTGCGAGCACATTAAATAAGCAGCAGGAGTGCATGAGGACAGCAGCAGACAGCACCTCCGTGCGTGTGCCAGGTGTGTGGCGAAGTGTTCGATGTAGCAGCTCATTCCGTTTTCACAACATGGGGAAGTAGGTAAAATTGTCCTGTTTTACAAAGTGGAAAACCAAGGCACTGAGGAGTCAAGTAACTTGCCCAAGATTAAATTGCTCCTGGGTAGAGCTCGGCTTTGCACTGAAGCCACCTGACTCCAGTGTACTGTAGGTCAACAGTGTGAACGTATGGCATGGGTATTACTGTGTTCTTCTTTTAAGACAAAATACGTTGTTCTAAACTAAAACCTCGGGTTTAATTGCAGCGTTGGCACTTTGTGACAAAATAAATGGGTTTTGGGTCACAGTTCGGGCCCTCGTCTCCGAAAGGTTCCCCATCATGGCTATAGGACTTCTGGTCCAGTCTGTCATGCCTAGGTTTGGGGCATGGGGTCTGGATTCCTTGACATTCTTATATTTCCCAGCATATGTGTATGTGGGGCATGAGTGTGTGTGTGTACATATGCATGTATATTAAAGTTTATATTTTTAGAGCAGTTTTAGGGTCACAGCAAAACGGAAAGGAAACTACAGAGATTTCCCATATTATACATGTGAAACCCCTTCCTGCCCCAGTTTTTAGCATCCTCATTGGAGTGTCCATCCCCAGCTGTCGATGAACACATCATCATCACACAGAGCCCATAGTTTCCATTCGGACTCACTCTTGCATGTTCACTGGATTTGGACGAGTGTGTGAGATGTACCCGTATCAGTCGGGGTAGTTTCACTCTCCTAAGTATCCTCTGGGCTGTGGCTGTTCATCCTTCCAGCCCCAGCCTTTGGCAGCCACGTGCATGTTTTACTGTGCATATTTTCTATATCTGAAAATGTCAGACTCCCACAAGGGTCTTTGACCCTCAGATGCCTGGGACTGTCTGGATTCCATCATTTACATGCTGAAAGGCTGTTAATGTGATAGAGGGCCAGTGACTACAGCATTCGGGGGCTCCACCCCTTCCCTGGGGTTGGATGGCCAACATGGGCAGGACACCATGGGGCATCCTTACCTCCCCACCCATTGTGCTTCTGTCCTGGCCCCAGGCCAGGGGGTGGGGCTTGGCTGTGGCTGCCGCAGCCTTATCAGTGGTAAATAGGACACCCGTGTATACTGGGCATGGACAGGAGCTGTCACTCCGGTCTTCCTGGCTCTGTCAGGACACCTGCCCTCCCTTGCCTTGCTCTCGCCTAGAATGCGGAAGTCCCTGGAAAGCACCACATACTCCCTGATCTCCAGACCATGGCATGTGCCATTCTCCGTCCCTGGCCGGCCCTGTTTCTTCTGAGCTCAGGTGCCACTTTTCCAGGGCCTGTTCTCCCTCCAGAGGGGTTCAGTACCAAAACACCTTCGCCCTCCCCACCTGCCACATTCATCCCCTGTGTTGGTTACTTTTTTCTTGTTGTTGAGATAAAATACCTGACACCAGCATGCAGGAAGGAGAGGTTTATTTCTTACAGTTTTGAGGGTTTCAGTCCATACTCAGCTGGTTCTAAGGCAGGGTGGCATGGCTGAGTGGCAGCTGTTCATGGCGGCTGCAAGTGGCAAGATGAACCCCTCAAAAGAGGGAAAAACCTGCCTCTTTCCTGACCTTACATTGTATGTCAGCTCCACCCCGGGCGGGTGCAGAACTCACACTACCTATCCCAGCACTAGACAATAAATCAATCACAAACACTACATTCTGCTGCTTCCATGACTACATGAGGCTTGTGGGGGGCCATCTATATACAAACCATAACATTCCACCCCTGGCCTCCCAAAGACTCATGTGCATCCCTTATATAAAAGACATTTAGTCCATCTTCAAGAGTTGCCAATGTCCTAACAGTTTCAGCACTGCTGAAAAGTCCAGGTCCCAAGTCTCCTCGGAGATCTAAGGCAAACTCTTCGCTGCATGCCCCCGTACAAATGAAAACAAAGTTAAACACTTCCAACATGCACTGGCACAAGATAGACATTACCATTCCAAAAGGTACAAATGGGAATACAAAGCATTGGAACCAAAGCAAGTCCAAAATCCAGCAGGACAAATGTTAAGTCCTGTAGTTGCACGTCCAGCATCTGAAGCAATCTGTAGCAAATTGTGAGCTCCAAAGGGCTTGTGTGACTTTACTCCTGTGGCACTTCTGGTGGTTACCGATCCCCTGGCTTTTTTCTTGGGATGGCTTTGTTTCTTCATTGGCGGTTTCCTTAGATGATCCAAGTTCCTGGCTTTTCCAAATTTCTGGGGTCTCCACTGCACCTTTGGCTTTACATTCACAGCTTCACACACTGTCCTCTCAGGGGCAAACTGCCTGGCCTCCCAGGCCTTCTGAAATTGGGGTGGAAGCCTTTTCAACTTAAGAGCTTGTGTATTCTGTGTGCACCTAAAACCAGCACTGTGTGGATGACACTAAGGTCTGCTGCCAGTTGGAGCAGTAGCCAGGCTTTCCTCTCTCTTGGCTGTAGGGGTCCAGTGCCTGGATTGCTGGGGAACAGGTTGTGAGGAACAGATTCTCTATGTTGCCACCATTTTGGAATCTCCTGGGGCCTCTGCTGCCGTTCTGGAGCATAGTGCTCTGAGGCTTTCTCCTCCAAGTAAAGCCTTTCACTTTTGCAGTTTGGAAGTTGCAAAGGTTCAAGACTTGCTGCTTTTTGCAATACCTGCAGGCCGTCTTTTCTATTTCTCTGTTCCTTCTCAGCAATCGCAGTCTCAGTTCTATCTTTACAGTCCACAGCTTTACTGGAGCTTCCTTTCTGACCAAAATTACAACATTTTAAATCACCCTGCTGGGCTCTTTGCTCTTAGTTCATAATGTAAATCTGGCTAAAAGCCCCCATCAATGGCCTTGCCATGGCCTCAATATTCGACTGCCTTGAAATTTCTTCTGCCAGATTAATCAGTCCACTGCTCTTAATCTCAGTCTCAAGCAAAGTCTCTGGACACAAGCAAAATGCAGACAAATTTTCTGCCAAGTCAGAGCACACATGGTGTGGAGTCCAACATCCAATGCAGTTGTTCTTCCCAGCAGGAACCTCCTGAACCTCGTCTTTACCAGCGGGGTTTCTATCAGCCTTCTGGTCTCCTGAGCTCTGACCAGAATCTCCCCTATAGAACAGCCTAAGCTGTTCCAGGGCTATGCATTTAGGCAACATTTCTGAACCTTTCCAAACTCTTCCCACAAGCCATTCCCAAAGGCTCTTGAACCACATGGTCAGGTACAGTCACAGCAACGACCCCACTCCTGGTACCAAATTCTGTGATGGTTACTTTTTTCTCGTTGAGACAAAATACCTGACACCCAACATGAAGGAAGAAAAGGTTTATTTCTTACAGTTTTGAGGGTTTCAGTCCATACTTAACTGGTTCCAAGGCAGGATGGCGTGGCTGAGGGGCAGCCATTCATGGTGGCTGCAAGCAGCAAGAGTGAACCGCTCAAAAGAGAAAGAAACCCGCCTCTTTCCTGACCTTATATTGTATGTTGGCTCCATCCCTGGGTGGGTGCAGAATTCACACTGCCAATCTCAGCACTAGACAATAAATCACAAATTCTAGATTCAGCTGCTTCCATGACTACATGAGGCTTGTGGGGGGCCACCTATATACAAACCATAACATCCCCCTTGCTTTGTAGGGACCCGCTTTCCTGGCTGCCTCCAGCACTTAGGACTGCAGCGTGAAGCATCGGAGATAGAAGAGCCCCCAGAGGCCATGTGGCCAAGTCCACTGTAACAGGTAGGAAGCCCAGAGCAGAAGAGGCAGTGTGCAAGGGTCACACGGTGATGTGATGGCACAGCTAGGACCAAACCCACTGTCCAGCTCCTTTCTTCATTTCATGAACAAAAACAGAAAATGAAAGTCACCCGGAGATAATCACTGTTAACAGTTTTTATTTTATGTTTTCGTATTTAGTCCCAGTTTTTGGACTGTGCATAAAAATAACAAAAATATGACCATGCATACAAAGTGTTTTACAAGTGTTTCCCACTTCAATATATGTGAATGTCAGTAAATGTCCTTTTGCAACGTAACTGTGAATGGCTACTCAGAGGATTGCGTCATACACTTGCATTATAATTTCTAAAGACACCGCTCCCCTTGCTGGCATTTGTTACTGTGTGGTGCAGTGGGATTCATACTCCTGTGGGGGAGATCGTTACACACTTCTACAGTGACTACTTCTAGTGTAGACTCCTAGAGGTGCAGCCGTTGGGTGTCTAGCATGCTGTCATGCAGTCTTGGGGCTGGGGGGCACATCGGGGTTTTCACCTCCAGGGCCAAGCAGCATGTTTGCCTTACTTCCCTGGCCGTCTCAGCTCCTGAACTTCCATCCTGGGGCGGGGAGCTCTCCTGCTAGCTCTCAGCCGTTGTGCCCTTTGGATCGCAGGGAAACCTCACTCTCTCTGGCTTTGACTCGTGCTTGAGTATGTTTGGGGTTGCTGCTGCGAGTAAGGAAACTGGGGCCTTTGTCAGTATCTGTGGGTCTCAGTTAACTTGCTATTGAGATGGGTGCGGGGGCCTAGGCATGGGGTGCAGGCTGCTGGAACCCAGAGTAGAGTGAGGCCCAGTGAGGGAAGGCTCCTCGCCTGTCCCTTGCAGTCCAGGACCTTAGGCTGTTTGATCACCTGGTGTCCAGGGTTACCGTGTGCACCTGTGAGCACGTGCCTCAGGGACGAGAGTGCATGTTTGCATCTGGTGTAAGTGGCAACAGCAGCCGTTTCCAAATGTTTCTTGTGCCACTTTCCTTAGGCTCATATATTCAGGTAACTCTTAGCCACAGCCCTGAGCGGGATTACAGATCAGCACCCAGCGCAGGAGAGGCGCTGAGGCCTTCTTGGGCGGCCAAGGCAGGGTGCCTCAAAGCCCCGGGCTGGCATCCTGCCATGACTGCTTCTGCTGGGGACTTGGTCTTTTCCTCTGTTGTGTGGGGCTGCTCGGGTCATTCAGAGAGAGGAGTGAGCACGGAAGAGTGGGATGTGGTGTTGGTCTTGATTTAGATTCTGTCCCTTGTACCTAGGTCTCCCAAGTGTTTAGCATCTTACTTTATTTTCCCTGTTTCTGGATTTTTCTTGGCCCAGAGTCTTGGACTCTGGTAATATGAGAAATAACAAGCACCATTGTAGATATCATACATTGGGTAGTGACCTAAGGGATTTATACTTGTGGACTGGGTCCTTCAACCCCTTGTGACATGGGTGCTGTTTACTGTCTGCCCTGTTCATTCATGAGGAACCTGCGACTCAGAGAGATTTAAGAGCTTGCTTGCCTCCGCATGGTGCCGTGGGGTCAGTGGAGTCCGTGAGCTGGGGCCTGCCTCCTGAGGACCCGTGTTTCTGCTGTCAGCTGCCCCCAAAGCCCACCCTGACTCTGCTGTTCTCTCCACAGCCCGTGGCCCTCCTGTGAATGGCATGCGGCACCCTTTGGCTGGCCCCGTGTCCTCTGGCCTGCTGCGCAGCCCCCCCAGGAGGCCCTGACGCCCTGGGGCACTTCTGCTCTGCACAGGACCACGCGGGGGTTTGCCATGGTGACATAAAGGGGCGCAGAGGAAGGAAGAAGGAGCAAGACCAGCCTGCAGACTGCGCCCCTGGCAGGGAGGAAGGCCGGGGCCCTATCTTCCTCTCCCACTGCCCATCGCGGGCTTCGCTTCCTAAGTCTCTGTGAATTTCTTGGTCAGTGGACGACTCTCGCGTCTCCTGTGTGGGGCCTCAGGGTGGCCAGGGCAGGCCAGGCCCCCGGTGGCTGAGGTCTCGGGGGCCAGGATGCCTGCCCTGGCGTGCCTCCGGAGGCTGTGTCGGCACGTGTCCCCACAGGCTGTCCTTTTCCTGCTGTTCGTCTTCTGCCTGTTCAGTGTTTTCGTCTCGGCCTACTACCTGTATGGCTGGAAGCGGGGCCTGGAGCCCTCGGCGGATGCCCCTGAGTCCGACTGCGGGGACCCACCGCCCGTGGCCCCCAGCCGCCTGCTGCCACTCAAGCCTGTGCAGCCGGTCACCCCGTCTCGCACAGACCCGCTGGTCCTGGTATTTGTAGAGAGCCTCTACTCGCAGCTGGGCCAGGAGGTAGTGGCCATCCTGGAGTCCAGCCGCTTCAAGTACCGCACGGAGATCGCGCCGGGCAAGGGGGACATGCCCACACTCACCGACAAGGGCCGCGGCCGCTTTGCCCTCATCATCTATGAGAACATCCTCAAGTACGTCAACCTGGACGCCTGGAACCGGGAGCTGCTGGACAAGTACTGTGTGGCCTACGGCGTGGGCATCATCGGCTTCTTCAAGGTGTGCGGGAGGGCATGTTCTGCTGGGGGGTGGCGCGAAACCTATCGTGGCAGTCCTCCCAAGGGGGTGGGTGTGTTCCCATTTTGCAGAGGAGCAAACAAAGGCTCAAAGGGTCGAATTACATATCTAAGACTGTGCAGCCTCCCCTAAGTGAGGAGCTGAGGTTTGAACCCAGATGCAGGTGGTCTGGGCTCTCCATCCCGTGCTCTTTCCTCCTGGCCGCAGTGGGCTGTGGAGTTCATGCCTGTTCCAAACTAGAGCCGTCTTGCATTGGGAGAGAGAGGAGGGAGAAATCGCAGTGGGCAGGTGCGGGCCTGCTCTGGGCCCTGCAGGGTCCCCACTGAACGGGTGTCAGGGAGGATCTGTCTCTGAGGAGGAGAGGTCAGGAGCAGTGGATGAGGGGTCCCAAAACTGTGGTCAGGTAAGGTACTGGCAGGGACTCTTGTTGGGTCTTCGAGGGATTTTTAGTCTTTTTATTCAGCAAACATGCACTGAGCACTTAGAGTGTTGCGGGTGCTGTGCGGGGCGCTGGGGCATAGCAGGAGCCCAAATGGACAAAGCCCTCATGGAGCCCGCATCTGCGCGTAGTGGGGTGAGTGACAGGCACCAGACAGACAAACACAGGACCGCAGGGTACTTAACGTGTGGTAGGGAATGGGCACGGAGGGCTGCAGGAGGTTGACCCCGTTTCTGATAGCCAGCCAGGGAAGTTCTCTTCATCAGACGACCTGAAGGAAGTGAGGGGAGGCGTGGCGTGGCTTTCTGTTCAAAGAGCCCTGCACCCCAAGGGGCAGGGAGCGCACAGAGCTCTTGCTCCGTGTGGTGTGCGCGAGGAAGGACTAGGAGAGGCGGCTTCCTGGCACATTGTGCGCGGTGCCGGCGGCGCTGGTCTCTGAACGGTTTCCCACGCCGTGCTCTTTCACACGGTAATGCCGCAGGACGCTCTGCCGCTAGGAGATACTGTGAGCCGAGAGACGGAAGGCTTTAGAAGCCCTGCGGCAGAGCAGCCTGGCGAGATCCGTTTCCCACCTGGCTTGATCTCTTTCATAGAGCACCCTCTGGGGAGCACTGGCCTGGTTTATGGCTTTACAGAAGCGTAAAGTCAGCCTCTCTCCATTGTCTGCTTTTTTTTTTTCTTTCCTCCTGGATTCTGTACCCTTTCCTGCCGTGAACTTCATTAAGTTTGCTTCAGAGCCCAAGGCCTGAAAATTGTCAGAATGACCGACATTTATTGAGAGAGAGGTTGCTTGGTGTGCTGTGCACTGCCTACATGCTCTACATGAATTAGCTCACTTCCCGCTAATGAGCCAGGTCTCCAAGGCAGGTAGTAGCATCCTGAGTGAAGAGAGAGGGCAAAGGGAGGTGTCCTCCGAGTGTTCTGTAGGATTGAGTGCAAGCGGCTTGAGTCTAGAGCCGCTGTGTGGTGAGTGCAGACGCCTCGACATTGTCTTAGAAGGAAACAGCAGCAGAGGCCACCGCAGAGGGACTGTGCAGGAGGTGGCGGCAGTGGAGGGAGGGAGACGCTGGGGCCGCTGGTATGAAAGCTTGGACCCTCACTCTCCTGTGAGGCCCAGTGAGGGGCAGGGACACGCCTCTGCGGGCTCTTTGTCCCCTTCCTGCCCAGCAGCATAAGACAGCCCCCAGCCCTTGGTTTGGACCAGAGGATTTGTTTTTTGGCTGAACATGTGCCCCCTGCTGGTTGGGGTGCAAATCAGCTCTTGTTGCACTGTGGGCCGCAGTGCTGTGCCCGGCAGTGCCTGCCCGCTGTGCCCGGCAGTGCCTGCCCAGCATCGGCAGGGCTCTGGGGACCCTGCTTTCCTACCGCGGCTGGAATCCCAGGGCACGGCAGTGTGACGCAGGGGTGCGACCCTCCAGGCCCTGGGTCCGATCCTCCTGACGCTTAGAAGCCAAGTGAATTTGGACAGTCTGCTTAGCCGCTTTGTAAAGTGCGGCCAGTTACAGCTCTGCCTCCCTGGGCTGTGTTGGAGACAAAACAAGAGGGTGGATGGTATGCTCTGAGCACAAGGCCTGGTCCCCAGGACCACTCAGGAAAACGGCAGCTGATAGGATTTTTTCTTTTTTCTTTGAGCCGGTCTTACATTGTACCCCAGCCTGGCCTTGAACTCATGGTGATCCTCCTGCCTCAGCTTCCAGAGTGCTAGAATTATAGGTGTGCACCACCATGCTTGCCTGCAGGGAGGTTCGATCATCCCCAAGGGCAGCAGAAGTGGTGGTAGCGCTTTGTCAGTCTGTGATTCTGACCAGCGTGTGCCCCTGTGAGGCCCTAGAGGGCAGGAACTGGGGCCTCCTCATCCCAGCCCCAGCTCCTGGCACTGTCATTCCATAGCCTGCCACTCTGGGTGGCTGGGTCTCAACACAGCCTGGTGTAGGTCTGATACAACTCCCTGCCCTTTGCCACTGAGTGCCTAGGCTGTGTCACACACCCAGCTCCGTGCCCTGCAGGTGTTACCCTGTTTAATTTCCGCAGCTACCTCGGGAAGCAGGGATGGTATTTTCCGATAAGGACCTGATGCCCCATAACAGTTGAGCAGTCATGCAGCTGAGCCAAGGTTTGACAGCCAAGCTGGTTGCTTCTAACCCAGCTGTGGAAGACAGGGTAGAGTGGCTTGTGGGGGACCTGAGGCCCAGAGAGAGGACACGGTGGTCCACACGGCATCCAGCTGATTAACAGCTGTGCCTGCGCTGGGCCCCGACTCCTGTTCCTGGCTCAGGGCTCTTCCTTCCTCTGCCCAGGTGACCCCATCAGAAGAGTTGGGGTCT
>RJWT010044585.1:0-11761 GCA_004365215.1 Cuniculus paca
AGCCTTGGTGGTCCTCCTGGGTGTCTGACTCCTAGGTAAACTAATGCAATTAGATCTTTCACTGTACTGGCTCTTTTCATAGAAGACCAAGTGGATGGCTCTCCTTGAATGCAGAACTATTATGTCCACATTAGTTAAACCAGGCCCTGTCTCCATGTACTGATATGTACAGAGCTGGCTAAGCTATTTCTTTCTCCCTTCAATTGGCTTTAAGCAATGCAAATAAGGCTAGATGAGGTACTGATATGTAATCCTTGAGGCCAACTGACAGCTTCCAATTTTCTCACATTGTGTTTCCCATAAATAGTTGAGCACAGTGGGATGGCAGAGCCATATAGCTCCAGGAATGTCAACTGGATAGGAGCCTCAATTTAAGAGACTATGACTTCCCAGGGCACAAAATCTTACACATCAGAAACTGAGGCAACAGCCTCCTAAATCATTCAAATGCTACCCTAAATGGGTTATGCAGACTTATCTTTCTGTATACCCTCCTCCTTGTGTATTGCAAAGGTGCTTGCTCTCCACCTGGCAGCTGAGCTCACATTGCTCACAGAATTCCTGCCATCCTCACTGTCACTCATCCTCGAGCCACTCCCTTCTTCACAAGATAATAAACCCTGGGGGAGGCTTTGGATCAAGGCCTTTGTTCCGTGAATCCTCACCTGGACTGGACTCAGGACCCTTGGCTGCCCCTATGAAAACGTCTTAGTGTCTTTATTCTCACCTTGGGTCACACTGGTGGTGGTAGACTGGAATTAATTCACTGGGATTCCAATAACATTTCAATGGGATTACAAATATAATTTTCCAGGCTGCTAGGTGAATAGAAAAAGGGATTACAATATTTGGATTACAATACTTTTTCTCCTTGATTACCTTAGGTAACACTGAAAGGCAACACTTCTATTAAGGCAGTCTTTAGAGATTTGACAGTCAAGAAAATGGAAGGGAATAGCAAGAAAACCCTGTCCATCATCCATTCATTAATGATTTGGGTACTGTATTACTCCTATTTTCTAAGAGGAGTCATTTTCATAGTGATTAAATGTGTTACCAAAGATTACAGTTACATAAAGGAGTTACTGAAAGATGTGTTCTTACCATTATATCACAATATTATGTATGTAGCATCCAAAATTTAAATTTTACTCTGACAATTTAAAAATGTACAACTTCTGGTTAGGGGGTAAATGGTGGATGGTCATCATTACAAATATCAATTATTACTATATGTATCTGGAGAATAGTTATAGTTGTTTTCTGACTCTTCAGGATATGAGTACACAGGAAAGTCTTAACATATTCAATGAAGCAATCACAAAGTTATTGTAAATTACAGATAGTGATAATGACATCCAAAATTTACTGAGTCTTTATATGCAAAGCTTTATGCCAAACACTGCTTGAGCTCATTTTATCATCTCACAAAATATGGGGTGTTGTTTTGCTATATTTCAAAGAAACAGAGGCCACAAAGCTAAAAAGTAACTAAAATCAGGTCTGTCGGATTTCCAAGCCCTAGGGAATGGCCAGGCTATTCACCCTTCCAACGATAAAGGTCCTAACTGCTCCACTTCCCAGGAGTTTCACTTAGAATAACAATCAAATCATTCTCAATTTCTGGCATGCTGTCTAAAGATGGAATCCTAATTTTGGCCAGGTGCGATGGTGCATTCCTATAATAGCACTCTGGGAGGCTGAGGCAGAAGGGTTGCAAATTTGCAACTTAAAGCAAAACCATCTCAAAACAAAAAATAAAGAAGGGCTAGTGATGTAGCTCAGTACAAAGGCCTGGGATCCCATCCTCAGTTAAAAAAAAAAGAAAAAGAAAAGCACTGAAAAGAGAGAGGGAGGGATATTGTAATTCTGGGCCATATTCTGTGCATATTACAGATTGAGTTTTGTGTCTTTTGTAGAGTATTTTTACATCCTTCTCATGCATTCACTTGTGATAGATTTCTGGAGAGGACTTTTAATCATCTGCTGATATTGAAGATGTATGTCTGGAAAGAGCTCTTAAAGTTACAGAGCTGGATCTGATTTTCTTAGTAGAAGCACTTTAGTTTCTGCCCCTTGCATAACCTCTAGAACTGTGAGACAATTAATTAAACTGTTGACATAAGGCTTTGTACCTCCATGAGAAAAAACATTCTTGTAACAGAAGTACAGTTTTGTTTCATTTGTTTGGTACTGGCCATTGAACAAACGCTTTGAGCAGCCTAAACATGCACTATGCCACTCAGCTATTTCCCCAGCCTTCAAAGTTTTGCTTTCACACATGAAAGTGTTGATTTAAAAAGCAGTTCTCTAAAATCCAAGAATCTCATAATTTCTGAAGGGAAAAAGGGAAGCATAATGTAAATTTAGCTATTTGTTCAAATCCACATACACAACCTCAAGTAATTCTCAAAATAATTCTCTACTGGTTGCATTTTACGGTGAAGAAACTGAGGTCCAGGAAAGCTAAGAGAAGGTCCAAACACTAGACCTATTATTATGGAATTCCTGACATTATTTCTGATACTATATGAATTTGTAACTTCTAGATAAAATTTTAACATTTGGGTTGTTAAACTAGGTCCACAGTGTATTGATAGGCAGTGTTTAAAAAAATTATTATATGCTTAGTGTGTGCAAGGCACTTACCACTGGGCTACATTCCGTAGCCCTTAAATTTTTAAATTTGAATGCTATGTTAACCACACACTCTGGAGCTCAGGTTAGTCTTTCACCTAATGGTTCCATCCTATTTTTATTTACCTATTTTTGCTAGGATCCCTAAATTTTTTTGTATGTGTGATATTATCCTTTGAATTTATTTTCCTTGGGTAATAGTACCTAAGTAAAAACCTAGTCATCTGTTTAAGAGCCTTGATTAACATGTAATAACAGTTTTAAATAATCCTCAAGATTCTGTGTGACTTTACATCTTGATTTACAACTAGATTTACTATGTGGTCAATTACAATCCGAAGTTGTTTTTTACACTTCAAAAGGGCTTTTGTATATTCTATTTAACAGTGAGACAATAAAAGGTGAAAAAGAGGCCAGGCATGGTGGTGCACACCTGTAATCCCAGCACTCAGGAGGCTGAGGCAAGAGGATCATTGTGAATTTGAGACTAGCCCAGGCTACAAAGTGAGTTCAAGGCCAGCCTGAACAACATAGTGAGACCCTGCCTCCAAAAAAAAAAAAAATGTGAAAAGGAATGGGATAGACAGTCTAGAAATTAAAAAATTAGAGCCATTAAACCAGAGGTAAATTCTACTAATGGCTGTAACAATGTATTACTTCAAAGCAAAAGAAATAGAATATTTGGTATACTAGTTATATAATACTCTTAGTAAGACAGTGAGGGCATCCACATTGATAACTAAAAATATTCACTTACAAGAGAAGAGTATTTCCTTGTATCTTTACTTAACACTTTGAAGGCATGTGTAAGAGTATCTTAAGATACTGACACTGAACAAACAGAAGGTGTATGGAGAAACCTAAGTCCTCAACTACTTATTCTACAAATTTTAAAAGAACTAATCATGTGCATATTCAAATGATGATATCCCAAAGAACATTCATGGGCTGCTATTTCCTGAGATGGTCACTTAACATATGAAAATGTGCAGTCAGTCAGTGAACATGGTCTGAATGAAAGCATACTAAGTCTAGATTGTCCTTCCCAAATATTAGTCAGAAATTTCTATTGACTTGTCTTTGAAATTTTGGCTTTGTGGTCTTAAACTCAGATCAATTTCTTTCTCTCACTGCTTGATATATATAGTAACTGAAAAATTTCATTAGCTCATTTGAAAAGATATTAATAATTGTTTAAAAACTCTTTACAACACATAAAACTGTTATGCCATGTATTTTCTTTTTCCCTCCCTATTATTCTTCTATGAAATGAGTGCTACTAGAATTACTTTTTAGAAAACTTACCAACAGGAGGCAGTCTATAAATCAGATTCTGTTTTAAAAACTACCAGTATAGGGGCTGGGGATCTAGCTCAGCGGCCTAAGCGCCTGCCTGGCAAGCGCAAGGTCGTGAGTTCAATCCCCAGTGCCGCAAAAAAAAATAATAATAATAATTAATTAATTAAAAACAAACTACCAGTATACCAGTACACAGAAAACAGTACTTCATAAACTTCAAGGTTCTGTATTTTAGAGTCAAAGAGTTAAAAGATTTTGTTACTGGAAGTCTACAAATATATAGTTAATTATAGCTGCCACAAAATCTGTTTTTGACCCAGTCCTGGAATTTGAAGCCAGAGTCTGCCCAGAGCTGTATACAGCCTCGGCCATTTTTTATTTAGAGACGGGAATTGCTAAGTTGCCCTAGCTGGCCCTGAGCTTCGGCTGCTGCCTCAGACTCCCAAATACTAGGATTACAAGTGTTCGCCACCATGTCCAGCCAAAACAAACTTAGAAAGACCACGGATGAAACATCGCCTATTCTCCAAAATCTCAGTCTACCACTTCTTTGAGGAGTTTCATAATCTACGCCTTCCCAAAGCTCAGAATTGTGTCACATAGGGCTGGGGATCCAGCTCAGTGGCCTAAGCACCTGCCTGGCAAGTGCGAGGTCACGAGTTCAATCCCCGGTGCCACAAGTAAATAAATAAATAATCATGTCACAACAGCTCCAAGTATTCCCGTATGTTCAAGCAATGTGCAATATTGTATAGTACATCTCTAAGGCCCCATACAATCAAATCTTTAGAAAATCAGTTTTCCTAACACTTTTGGGGGTAGTGGTACAGGAGATTCAACCCAGGGCCTCATGCATACTAGACAAGCACTGTAACTCTGAGCTATATCCCTAGCCTCTAATTCTACTTGCTTTTTGTGTTACTAAACACTTTTCTCTTATGTAGATAATTTACTAATTGATATTTTACACCTATCCAGACTACCTATATCACACTTCTATGCCTTTTAGATTATATGCTTCAACTGGACAAGGATTTATGTAACCTGCAACTGGTATTACTTAGTACCAGCTGTAAAATTATTATAGGAAATATCTGCCAATTCTAAACACTTAGAAGGGAGACATACTCTTCTAGGATATCCTATGTTGACTAATGACTTTGGATAGACTGTATACTGTGGATTATTTTAGGTTATAAATATATCCAGTAGGGAGGGCCAGGGATCTAGCTCAGCGGCCTAAGCGCCTGCCTGGCAAGCGCAAGGTTGTGAGTTCAATCCCCGGTGCCGCAAAAATAAATAAATAAATAAATATATCCAGTAGGCTATAAATTTAACTACACAAAAAAGTACAGAAGCACAAGCAGCTGACATATCCAATGTAATTTTTCTTTTTACCCAGACTCACCCATTTTCCAGTTTCATTAGTCCCCAAAAATCACACCATTTTTATTATTTGTAACGGGCTAAGAACAGAAGTGTTCAAATTCATCTTATTCTAACAAAAAGGCAATTAGGCTTAAAAGAAAGCTGAATTCTAATTGTAAATGACTTTTGTAACATAACATTTTAAAATCTGCTTAAATCCAGAGAGATTTTATTATACAATTTGATTTTTATATCAATAAAATCTTAAACAATATAGATGAAGGAACAATTTAATTTGTATTGAAATAAATATTAGACATACAAAGCACATACAGTGAAAAAGGGTCACAATAAATTACAAGTGGAGACATTACTTTGCTCAATCACCAAAGAAAGCCCTTGATACTTCCAATTTCACACCATCAAATTTATCATTCTTGCTGATTTAAGCAGAACACAAAACAAGTATGGATCCCAGGGCTTACTTTCACAGGTACCAGCATGGATAATTTACTACAGTGATCCAATTTGGAAATCAGTAGGGACCAGTAAATTGCTGCATAAAAGAAAGAGCGAATAAGGCCCTTTTTCCTTGGTGTCAGCAGGCTATGATTATTATGTTTATTAGATTTTCTTGAAAGGACTTCACATTTTCTCAAATATGCAGGAGAACTATATTTCCCCTCTGAGCCTTACATTAGCATTATGTGCTTTGGTTTTGAATCCAGAGTGATGAATTTTTTGATTTATTTTATAAATTTATACAGTTTGGATAGTATTGGTCTGAAGAATGTAACTCTACCATCTGTACAATATTAGATATTAAAAATGGATTAAAGAAAAGTTACTAAGAAAAGCTGACATACTGTATATACAAATTTTTGTTCACTATATTCCATTAATATAAAGCACCACAAGTAATGCATTTATGTATCAAGCAGTTTTTAAATGACTTTCTAATCTTTGTGCCCCTTTCACATTTGATCCAATACATACACATCATAAATGTTACCTGTCCAAGACTCATTTGGTCTCAACTTATAAATACATATGGAGGCAAATTAAGAGGAATTGCTTTACCTTAAAAGTTATAAAGAAAGAACTTTGAAGTTAACCTGTCATGAATCAAGAAAAAAGAAGTCTGAAAGTGATGACTGTATCAAAAAAATAAGTTTTAGAAGGGACAAAAGAGGAAGTGAAATGATTCTTGGGTCCTCCTTTTTCCTAAAATATGAGCTAATCGTTAAAATTCCAGCAAAGATATCCATCTACAATTTTTCCTATCACTTTCTAAGAAAAAAAAATCTGCTTTTGATTTAAAAAATACTATACTTTGTTTTGGTCACCTCAACTTAAACCAAACATCAGTTTTCCTACATATACCCACAAGAAAAGACTGCATGGGAACCCTTCACATAGGGACTTCAGTGGCATTTGAAAATGGGGGGAGGAGGCTACTTGAAGCAAGAATGACACCCAATGTTTACACACGTAACTGGTTGCTTTCTCTACTGAGGTTTTAATTTCTATCAAAACTAGGTGACAATTTTGAGGCTATCAGATCCTTAGATCTGGCACAGGAAGGGATTGGGAAGACTTTACCACAATTCCTCAAATTAATTTCATACATTCTCAACTGTAACGTAAGAAAGAACCCTAAACTTTGTCTTATTACGTAAGACTCATTTTCCTTTTCAGGATACATAGTATTCAGGTTCTAAATGTACAACCCTAATTAGAATTTTTTACCCTGATACTGATAGCTCTGCAACTCTTAGTGATACAGCAAAACCCATTAACTTTTTATGACTTTCGGCTGAAGGCTTAATATTGGCTTGCTTTGATGTTCTCTATAAAGGACAGAGGGACAGTCTCTTTTGGGGAGGTACTAGGAATTTGAACCCAGGGACTTTGCACTGAGCTACATCTCCTGCCCCTTTTATTCTTTTTTTTTTTTTAAGATATGGTCTTGTTATGCTGCTTAGGCTGGACTCAAATTTGTAATCCTGCCTCAGCCTCCCAGAGTGCTGGGATTACAAGTGTGCACTACCATGCTTGGCTTGAAAGGGAGTCTCAAATATCCAAATGCAATTTTTAAAAAAGATGTCTTGTTTTACAGAAGCAAGTAGCTTGGCAAATTTTATACCAAGAAAGTGAAATGCAAACTGTACTTAAGAATTTGTCAGGGGCTGGGGTTTAGCTCAGTGGCTCAAGTGCCTGCCCAGTAAGTGCAAGGTTGTCAGTTTGATTCCTGGTACTGAGAGAGAGAGAGAGAAAGAGAGAGAGAGAGAAAGAGAGAGAGAGAGAAAGAGAGAGAAAGCAAAAGAGAGAGAAAGAAAGAGAAAAAGAGAAAAAGAAAGAGAAAGAGAAAGAAAGAGAGGGAAAGAGAGGGAAAGAGAAAGAGAAAAAGGAAGGGAAGGAAGGAAGAAATTTGTCTTCAGACTAATGTTAAATATGGTTTAAATTAAAGAAAAATCAAGTATACAAAAGGAACATAGAATGCTTGCTAGAATAAAGTAGGTTTTGCATGAACCTTCTAACTGTGCAAGAGGGCTGTGTACTCTATCAGTGATGGTAAACCTTTCAGAGCTTTGATACAAACAGCATGCTCTGGCATGCTTGCCACAGGTTTACCAACACCACTCACTATTCCATTTCCTAAAGAATTAGATATTCTGGATGTTAAATCAACTCCTTTTAAACCTGTAAGAAAAAATAAGTTTAGTAATACAGAAAGAGTTAATTTCGCCTACATTTCTTCAATCTATATATTGCTACTGTATTTCCTTAATTTTAATTTGGTACATATAATACTGTAACTTTGGATGCCAAATCAGCTGCTTGCAAATATTCACAATGCAGAATTTCTAACTGCTAATTTCATGCCAACTATACATCTAATCATGCTAAAATTGTAAAATTTACTTTTTCATGGGTTTAAGAGTACTATATAGTTAGCCTTCCAGTAAGGAATAAATTTGTATTTTCATTCAAATGTGAGCATATCAGAAATATTAAATTCTGCTATGAGATTAAAAAGACTTAATTAAATCACATAGTACTTAATATTGTAGTAGTCTTCCAGTTAAAATTATTTTTGTTAAAATCAACATGGAATATTTACTTTAGGGAACTCTTCTGACCAGCATTAACTTTAAAAATAAAGAAAAACTCAAACACAGATACACTTAAAGTGTTTAAAAAGAAAAGGTATCAAGTTACAAATTGGCCACATATACACAAGAAACAAAAACTGGGGAAATCCAAGTAACTTTTGTTCTTTAGTTAATTGCTTACTTTAGACAAATATTCTACCAGTTATATAAGACATTAACATAATAGGAAGCTCAGTAAAAGGTATACAGAAACTTTCAGCACTACTTTTGAAACTCTTCAATAAGTAAAATTATCTTCAGATTAAAAAAAAAAAACCTGTAGAATAAAATCCTTCAGAATGTGCCTCCACCTACCAAAACTGGATGTAATTTAAGACAATATTTTAAAACATCATTAGAAATCAGTATGTTTACTTAACATTACAGTCACTTTATTGCTCTAAAAAGGTTAGTTCTTAAAACCATTGATTACATAAATAGTAATAAGGCTAGCCACACACATACATACAAAATCAACTGTGTATTATGTGGTTGCTTCTCCAATTTAGTGGATAAATATTACAAAAATACAAAAATAGTCAGTTGTAGTTAAGCTACCAAGTAGAATTTTTCTGGTAATCTATCCTAAGAATATCACCTTTCTATAAATTAGGAACAAAAGGAAAAATGTTACTGATAAGTCACTAATGAATGTATTTGAGAAATCCAAATTACATGCAGAGAGAAGAAAACTGTTTACAAAAACCATTTCGTTAGTCTAAAATTGTGCAATGTTTTAAACATTTCCAATCATGCAACAGTAGCAAGGATCAGAATAAATTTTATAAAGCAGTTGATGGGAGCTCAATGAACAGGATTTAACACATTATACAACCCAAGTCACAGTTTCATAATATATCCAATTCCCCAATCAGTACTATGACAGTGAAATCCACACTACTTCCCTACAACTCCTCCCCTCAACCATACTCTCAATGAAATGCCGTATCTATAAACCTTTCCATTTAACCTTTTAAGTCAAATTTGAAGGGAAAATATGTAATCTATAGGGTATCTTTATTATTTCAGAACACACATGAGTATAATCATGTTATTCTCAATCTTCAGTTACATTTCTTTCACAAGGCATCTGAACTGCTGCAACTGTAGGAAAATTCAAGCCTAAGAGACCCAAAAACTAGTCAAGAATCTGAACTTGATAATGCTACAAACTATAATTATACTAATAACCTATCTGTTCACATTTGTAGAAGGATTTTCTATTTGACAAATGTTACTCAACAAGTCTCTACTTTCTGATATAAAGTAGTTATATGAGCCCTAACAGCTGTCCTACCAAGGCAGCAAAATCAGTAACAATTTGAAATTATAGTGAAAATAATTTGTTAAAGGCATCAACCAAAATTACTGACTGGCAAAAGAATACTGTCTCAAAATACACTGAATTAACACATTATCATTCTGAACTCATGCTAGATATAAACTTAGATTATTAATTAGGGTGAAACAAATTTCAGAACTAGCTTTACAAGAAATAAATGTATTTCATGATACAGGCACAGCAGCATCTAAAAAAATTTGGTATATTTACCACTAGATAAAACTTCCTTATCCATTAGCAACAGAGCACAGTAAAATTTTCAGAAACTTTTATTAAAAAGGCTTGATTTAACATGCCAGGGAAATGATTACTTTTCCAATGAGATGCATGTATTTAAATTATGTAAATTGGATTGTGGTCAGTGTAAGACCTGCAATTTTTGACCCCTAGTAGAAGTACCGGCTGCTAATAATGCTTATATTATGTACACAGCTTAACTAGATGTTAAACTACACAACTGTTGGTGCCAGTCTGCTTATAAAGGCAATGCTCTGGAGGCAAAGTCTTCTCACAAACAGCGGGCAGGCAGGTTTCATTATTATATGTTCAACAACAATCCTCAGTTCATTAAACAAGTTCCTGCAAAATAAGGAAAAAACAATAAATAAGCAATATAATGCTACCAAATGTTGATGAAGTTTACCACAGTCAGTACAAAATCTGCAGAAATAGGGCCGGCGATTTAGCTCAGTGACCTAGGCGCCTACCTGGCAAGCGCAAGGTTGTGAGTTCAGTCCCCGGTGATGCCAAAAAAAAAAAAAAAAAAAAAATCTGCAGACATAAAGATTAAACTAAAATGCATTACAGAAAACACACAAAATATACATAAAATGAGCTGGGCCCACTGGATGGCACCTATCTAGTTCTAGCACTCTACAGGCCAAGGCAACAGGATTGCTTGAACCCAGGAGTTAGAGACCAGCCTGGACAATACAGTGAGACCCTCCCTAAAGCACATGCACACACAGAATTAAATCCCTAAAATCAGCAGCTGTGTCTTTTTTTGGGTGAAAAACCCAACTAACAAAAATATTTTGAAAAATGGCTATTTCTAAGGACGAGATTAGGGAAGATTTACATTTTTTCCTTCATAGTAGTAATGTAACATTGACATTTAATTTAGGTGAATTCAAATTGATTTAAAAAGAAAGCAAGAAGCTGGGTGTGGTAGCTCATGCCTGTAATCCTAGCACTTGGGAGGTTGAGACAGGAGGATCGTTGCTATTTCGAGACCAGCCTGGGCTACAAAGTGAGCTCAAGGCCAGCCTGAACGGCACAGTGAGACCCTGTCTCAAAAAGACAAGGGCCAGGGATCTAGCTCAGTGGCCTAAGAGCCTGCCTGGCAAGCATAAGGTCGTGAGTTCAATCCCTGGTGCCACAAAAAAAAAAAAAAAAAAAAAAAGAAAGAAAGAAAGCAAGAAACGTTATATAATATGGGCAACTCATGCCCTATTTCTTTAAATGAACATATATGCTCTCAGCTTTCTTCATGTATAAATTAGGAGCATCTATTTCAGAGTTGTAGTGAAATTTAAATGAGGTAACATGAGTGTTCAACTTCCTAGAAATCAAACTGGCTTTTTTATCTTTAGAACCATCAAATTGTACATAATATGGTCTCTAATTTTCTGCCTCATCTCCTGCCACTTCTTTGACTTAATTATGTTTGATGTTTGTGTCCCAAACACTATGTGGATTCTGCCTTTCTCCTAAGTATGCTTGTTGCCTACAAAATACTCTTTAATATATTGTGTACATATCATATGCATTATCTGGCTAATAAATGCAAAATCACATATACTGTATTGTAATTTATAGATATTTAAAAATCATCAAAAGCAAGAAATTTTGATTGTTCACAATTTCTACTTTATATGCTGACTCAGCTATAGAAAGTTTTAACTCCTATTTCTAACTTTCTGCATCCTCTGAGTTATTTCTATGGTTAGAATGTTTTCTT
>RJWT010044586.1:0-11774 GCA_004365215.1 Cuniculus paca
GTTCATTTTAAAATCAGTATATATTTAAAAATTAAATCCACTTATGTATTTGGAAGCTATTTTGGTGAAGTCCATGAAGTAATGTTCCAAACATATTATTTCCCACATAAATTTACAAGTCTTTTTATTCATGTATGTAAAAATATTCTCTTCTAAGTCTAGTTTACTGATATATCTCAATTTTGACAGTCCTAGAAAAATGTGTTTTTTCAAGCTTCTATTTCTAAAAATATTCTAGAATTCATTTTGAACTTCTTTGAAGGATCTTAACTATGTATGCTAAATTTCTTCTTCCTGTTTTCTATAAATGTCATTTCCTGTCTTTCAGTTTAACAATGAATTATTTTCATTTCACTGGGGTTTTGCCTATGTTCCTGTGCTGTAGCCTGCTGAGAGTGCATTTTCTCCCCAGGGTTGCTCCTTTTTTCAGTCCAGTTTATGTGAAGTTTTTATTTTTAAATATTTTTTCTTCCTTTCCCAAATTTGGATAGTCACATTTCACTTCCTTCTACTATGTTGCCACCTTCTCTCTCAATTCTTGTATCATTAGTTTGCATTCTCATTTTATCAATTCAATTGCTTCATTGCTATATTTTTATGGCAACTGTTTAAGCATGATTTCCATCTAGTACCACATAGTTCTGTTGATCACTGCACTTTTGCCAGTTTCCCCACATCTTCTTTGCTCTACAGAGGTAGTTTATGGACATAGTGTTTGTTCTTCTTAATTATTTACCACTGAGTGATGCAAATTTTTGTGGAATCAGCTATTTCCATGAGGACTTACAAGACTGGCCCAGGACCACTTCCAAAACCAACCAAGAGTTTTTGTCATGACCATGGCTGTAAATGTGAGTATTTAATCCTTACTTCTCACACAATATAGACGTCTAGGCATGAGGTAGATTATAGTGAGAAATTTGTCATTTACCCTTCTCTCAGAGACAATGCCAAACTCACCATTTTCTAAAGTGGTTTCTGGAGGAACTGATTGAAAATAAGTAAGATAGATATGATTGTAGCATATCCTGAGAATATATAAATCAGACCATAACCGATTTATAGTTTCAAAACAGGTTTTCATCAAAAGTACCAAGAACATTTACTGAGTAACCAGTACAGTAATAAATCACATCACCTCTGTGAACTATAAAATGAGGAAATTATGCCAGACTATTTAAGGATTTCTTCTGGGCTATTCTATAGAGTCTTAATTCTTTCTTATGATAGAAATCACAGTCAGTCACACAAAAAATTCTTTTTTAAAAAACTACCATGTTTGTTCCCATTCTTAGGAAATACCCTTTCAGTAATAGCCAACAAATCCATAGATTGATGAAAAGAAATTTGGTGACTGAGGCTAAGAGATACTCCACTAGGAAAGTCTTTTTTCCAGCCATAGAAAGCCACCAGCATAAATAATGAAAGGTGAAACTTTTATATGGTTAATTTATAAACAAATATTTTTCATAATACCCAAAGTTCATATTAAATAAATACTAATATATGAAATTATTTTACTTCTGTATGATACTAAATCAGATTGCTGTCTGTATCATCCTCAGTCACTACTATCACTCTATTATCACCAGCTCTACCACCCTTAATAACTCTATTCTCACTAATTACTAATGAAAAGAAAAGAGCCTACAAAATGATAGTAATTCTTAGGATCCTGAACAGCTAATGTAGTTATATGTGTATAAACTGGACTTTCATAAGAGAATGTTGGCTCTTGAAGTAATGATTTCTGCCAGTGAAGATACAGAAAGTGTCTGGTACCAAACTTTCTAAAAGGGTTGGATGAGGAAAGAGGGAAAAGACAGCCATAAGGGTAGTTTCTATAATGCAGGAGAGGACCATAGAACCATTTCAAATTCTTGAATTCTCCATCTGAACACATTTAACTATCTAATGCCAGGACTAAAAGGCAAGAAAACATAACTTACAGTATGTAATACATAAGGCTCCCAGAGAATGAAACCTGGAATTTTAAGTCATTCCCTTCAATACAATTATTCTAACACCATCCTATGTATGCAATTAAACTCAAAAGAAGAAACGTGCAAATATAAAAGGGTAGCATGAGAAAGTTCCTCGGGAGATTATGAAAGAGTTCTGTATCTTAATAACAGTAGTAATTATGTGAATCTATGAAATCTATTCAAGAGATAAAATTTCTTGCAACTATATTCACGATCACACACACACGGGATGGTCAGTACTACGTATGATCTGTTATCCAGGGAACAGCAATGTATCAATGTAACTTTTCTCTTTTTCATATTATAATGCCATTACAATAAGTTACCATCTTTATTGAAAGCTAAATGAATTGCATAAGATCCTGAGTATTCTTTTTGCAATATTTTTCTGAGTCTATAATTATAATAAAATAAGGATTTCTTTAATTAAGGGAATTTTTATCTTATTTGATTATCAGTATCAACATTGAATGGTTGTCATTCATGGCTTCCCAGATAGAAGGGTCTTGGGAGACCAGGGTGTCCTCAGCAGGATCCAAGTATTGTTTGGAAATGAATGTCCTCATAGCCTTACCCTAAATCTAGTTCACACCTCCAGACCCAGCCCCAACCCAATAAGAACACTGACCAAGTAGTCACATATGCTTTTCAAGACCTTTACCTGACTATCACCCATCCTACTTTGGTTGTGATCCTAAACTTTTTGGGAGCCATCAATGGATTCAAGTCATTTGGAGGAAACATGTAGCACTAGGTCCTAGACCCAGACTGAACAGAGGCCTGCTGGAATTTATGGAGTTTACCTAACCTTATCCTAGTTTTGTCAAGAATGGTAAACCTGATCTTGTCACTAACCTGATTTCATTTAACAAATATTTATTTATCAACTTCTGCAAGATAGGCCTGGAATTTGAAGCAAAAACGATTCTCTGTTGCTCTAAGCCTGCACGAGAAATCTCAAATCACTGAGCATTTTACACGATCTTCTTCATACACTTCGCTTTGCTCAGTTTGTCTTCCAGATGCTTTTCCACCACTTTCCTCACCATCATTCTCCTGGTTATCTACCTTGTGTACACACAGTTATTTAGCCAGAGTGAGACAGTCCAAGAAAGCTTTGTTCACATTCATAGCAGTCGAGTCGAATTTTCAGCTGGGCAGCTGAGGTTCTCCTTCATATGATCATTGAAGCAGACTAGCCCAGGTTTTTAATATGTTGACACTCACTTTCCAAGAAAGTGAGCGTGAACATGGCAAGGTCTCAAACTAAGCTCGGCAGTTGCATGGAGTCACTTTTAATGCATTCGTGAAAAGAATTGGACCGTTCCAAAATCAAAAATAGGAAATAGACCCAACTTTCTGATAGTTGAAGCCAAAAAGAAGTTGTAGGCACTTTAAAGGCTCAAAGAGGTTGTTTAGCTAGGGAAAATATCAAAAGAAGCACTTTTGAGGTGGGTCATAAGAGGCTTTTGTGAGTTTCCTATGCCAAAATATGAGTGAATATGTGTCTGCATCAATTCAGGAGTGTGTGTGCATAAGAGATATTTTAAGAGGCAAGAGACATTCTAAGCAGGCCAAAGGAGCATTCCAAACTTAATAATTAGCATAAACAAAGGATGGTGCAATGGTAGTGAAAAATTATAGCTGAACTACTCAAATAATCTAGGAGATACCACCCAAATATTTGTGACTGAGGCTAGGCCACAGAACAGAGTCACGAGCAAATGAATAGCTATTGTTTTAAGGTACTGCTTTTGAAAAGTTCGTTATGTTCCAGTAAAACTTCACACCAACTTCTACCTCAGATATATACTCATCCTGAATTCACATGATCATGGGTCTTTGCCTTTCTATCTGCCACTAGATTCTAGTTTCCTGGAATCAGAAATGTACCAGGACCTCATGCCAAGCATGAATACATAGTGGACACTAAGTAAATAAATGTTAAAGCAATGCAGTGCTGAAGCACTATTCATTACCAGGTTGATCTTGTTTGAGTATGTTCGTCAAAGTATGTACAGAGGGAAATTTCACTTCTTATACTGAGAAGAGTGGTGTATCTCATGCCCCAGTGATGTAGCTCACACGAGGTTAAATGTAACAGCAGTATAGATTGGACTTTTTTAGAGTGCTAAGATTAAATAGCCTCAGATGAGCAGTATTTTACTAGCTCTGTCCCTAATGGGCTAGGAAATTTTCACTTGGAAATAACAGAACGTAATTCCAAGCAAAATCTTGTAAGACTTGGCTTTATATCAAAATGCATTATAAAAATAAAAACATTTGTTTTATGCAATCCCTCTCTAGAGTTTTGTCCAGCATTATCCAGTGCAGCTCAGATTGTTCATTATAGACTGAATTTACTTATATATTACTCATAATATGGCTAGAAAAAAACAGGATGATCTTATTAATCATCTTCAGATGATAATTTCTCCAGTTTGCAATCATTGTCTTGCATATATTTTAGCTGGATCAATCCAAATGTTGAATTATTAAATAACCTATTTTTAAGCATGCATGTAAAGTTGCTTTTTCAAATTGAAGAATATTTAATACTATTTTTCAGTATATGCATAACAATATTACATGTCATCTTTAAAATTATCATCAGTACTAATTTGAAAGGGAGAGTGATGTTGACTAGAGTTCTAGTATAAGAGATTTTCTCTTTTTTTATATAAGAGATTTTCAATCCTTGTTTGGTTTTGTTATGTTGGTGACTTTCTCTTTATCCCTTCACATCTTAAATAGTTGCTGCTATTTTATTAGCAATTCCTAGTGTTTGCTGCCATCAATTTCAAAAGTCACAGACTTTACAAAATTTTAATTATAACCAAAATCAACAATTAGTCTTATTTTTAAAGAAAACATTTCAGAATACCTTATTAAAATACTTTGAATTTATAATCCATTTTAAATTCTGCAGAATAGGAGAATTGTCTTGTTCAAGAAAGGCTATATGACTTTACCAAATTGTTATAGTTTTGGCAAAATACAAATCTAACACCTCATTAGTTATCTCCCATTTGTTTGCAAGGAGATTTAACCCACATGGTAGTAGTTTATTCACACCTACTGCAATGGAGTCCTTTGAAGTTAGGGCAGAAAGGGTTACTTCCACTGGTTGGAAAGGAAGAAATGGTGGAAATTTGAGTAAAAGCACAATCCCTCATCATGGTAAGGTCTGGAAAACAGACTTCTTTGGGCCCAGTTACAGTCCAAGTGTGAGGGGTGATTCAGACAGATGGACAGACTTCAATTGTGAGGTACATCCTTTCTGGGTAATGATTAACCTTTCTGTTGGGGTTATATCAATAATAATAACAAACTAACTCACCTTCCCCAGAGTGTACTTCAGATACCCTAGATACATAATTGTCGACTAAATTACGGACACAAATCCAATTCTTGTACCTTGAATACTTGTTGATTTTGTGACATTGATGTAGACGGGCGAGCTAGGAAATGAGTGTCTTGTGTTCTATGTTGAACAAGGTTCCGAGTAAATTCCATGTGAACTGGCTGGTCCTCAGGCTTCACACCAGAGTCATCAGCCATTCTCAAAGTTAACTCAGGAAGAATTTTGGCTCTGAAGCCCATGAACCTCAGGGTCTTGAGGTGGCACTGATGCAATTTAGAACTGCTGGTTTGGAGTAGGGAGTCGTGATTGTGTGCCAAGTAATGGCATAAATCATATAAGCACTTGAGTTTCATATTTCATATTCATCATTTACAATGCTGTGATAATTACTCAACATTTATGGAAAACTTTCATTCCATAAATATAAAAATGTAGCTTTATTAAAAAACTTTCTTTAAATTTAGACATTGAAAATTAAAATGCACGAAAGCTGATCTTCGCTGAACCATGAATAAAGAAGAGAGTGATTCGACTGATACTATTTCATGTTCGTATGGCCAAAACTCTAGTGGAAAGGTTAGAAATTAGTGATCAGAAATTCTGCCTAAGATGTCATTGATGTCAGAAAATCTTAAAACTTTCTAGTTCAGCCTTTGTTTCCCCAGTTGCTGCCCAACAGGCTCCATAGGGTTAATATCAAGATCCAGTGAAGTGTCTGGAAAGCTCATAGAGTCATTGCACACTCTCTACTTCCTCTTAGAACTGTGTGTGCAAACTTCGATGAGGTGGAGCAAGACTTAGCATGATTAAAACTCAGGAACTTCCAAATGCTTTTATCTCTGTAGGAAAACTTTATAAAATCTGCAGTACTGCGTTTTAATATTTCTAAGCATTGAGAACACCTATTTACTTTCCTTATAACCCAAATTCATTCTCTCCCATATAAAGCATCCTTTGACATCAAAGAATCCAATGCCAACTGAAAAAGCACACATAACTATCCACAAAGAAAAAGAGCACTTTCCAGGAGGAAGCCAATGGTCTAGTTCAGCATCAAACCCAGGACACTTTGGTGCATTTTCTCTGTACTTCTCATAGTCTTACCATTAATCTCTGAAGGCTTGATTTAAAAAATAAAATTACATTAACAGAGAAAATAAATTCTTCCAGTCTTGGTAAGAAAAAGTTGTTTCTTTTTTCGGATACTTTGATTAAAAAAATTTTTTTGTACCACATGTGAATGCAAGCGGAATAAGTTAGTTTTGACTGTACCAGAGTTCCTAGGGGGCTCCCAAAATCAGAGGATGTGACTGATCACCCTAATTTTCAAGACCTGAATGTATTTCCTCCTGGATGTATTCCAGAAAAGAGCATAGCAACGTATTTCCTCCATGATTTCTTCCATTTCATTGGTGATCATCTGTCCTCATCCCAGCAGCTAGTTTGATTCACCCTGTGGTGGCTGAATCGTCCATTTTGATGGGTGGGGAGAGATGGAGACATTACTGGTATGAGAAAGAGAACAGTAGAGTGGGGTGACAAAACTGTGTGTGAGAGCCTGTAGCTGCTGAGTCTAGTGCAACGATTTGTGATCATTTTTTCTATCTATTTTTTCTTATATTGTAATTGGGAATTTGGACTAGATGGTTTCCAAAATATTTTCTGTGTCTGACATGCAATGATTCCACCAAATACTTGAATTAGGCCATCATGAGAAATTGCAATCATCCAAGTAGTAGAAAAAAAGTACATGAAAAATGGTTGTATTTATGAAGGTTTGGCACAAACTAAATATAAACAGAAGTTAGGGTTCTCCAAAGTAGCAAATTCAATAGGCTGAATATACACTTCATTCATTTATTTCTCCATCAAGGCTTAGTCCATATGACAATACAACAGGCTAGAAATTTAGGTCAAATCTGATGCCATAGTCTTAAGACAAATTTCTCTCTACCAGGAAGCTTGTTTTTATTACTAAAACTGTTTAGATAAAATGTGTTTACATTATCAAGGGTAATATCCTTTACTTCAAATCAGTTGATTCTAGAAGCTAACTATATCTAGAAAATATGATAAGCGTTGTGTTAAAAGCCTGGTTTAAAAACCAAGTTATCAAGGGCAGTGTCAGTGGTCTGCCTGCACAGCAAACTTCACCTAGCTGTGCAGCCTTGGGACCATGAGCAGAACATGCTAGGACCCTGCTCAGTATCCCCAAACAACCAGGGACTTTTGGAACGTCCTCAGGGACCTGCCTGGGCCCTTCCCAGCAACTCCAAACAGACAGGGATATTTAGTACATTGCTGGGACCCTATTTGGGCCCCACCCAGGGACCCCAAGCAGCTAGGGACCTTGGGTAAGTCTGTGAGATCCTGGTTTGGCAACAGCCAGGGACCAAAGCAGCTGGGAAGCTTCAGTGGGCTGTGTGGTATGAGCTGAGGGCCTGCACAGGGTAGCCCACTTAGCCATTCAGCCTTGATATGTCATTTGGAACCTGGTAGGGCCCCACACAGCAACCTCAAGCAGCCAGGAGCCTTGGCATGCCAAGTGGGGTGTGCTGAAGGTCTGCCTAGCATCCTCCTTCCTCTCAGGGAGACTTCAAGTGCCCCTAAGGATCTGATAAGGCCTGCCTAATGACTCCCTCTCAACTGGGGAAACTCCCTGCAGTACAGACAGCCATCCTCAACCCAGAAACAACTGAGACTTTGCATTCAGCTGCCACAGGGGAATACAGGAAAATGATAAAACAAAAGACCAAAATGCAATCTTAAACCTCCAGTCCACCCCAAAAAAGCCTAAGAGACATGGACATAGAAGAAAGTATAAGCCATACACCTGAAACTTCTGAAATGATAGCAACTGAAGTAAAGAAACAACTCCATGAAACTGTAAAGGAACTCAAATTAGAAATAATCTCCGGGGTAAAACAAGAAATGATAAACATAATTAAAGAAATGCTGAACACATCTAAAGAAGACATAGTCAAAAAAATAGAGGAAGACTGCAAAATGATGGAGACCTTGAATCAATAATGCAAAAAATAATCAGAATGCATGAAACAAATTCAAAAATATATACAGGAAATCAAAAATTCCACCAAAATCTCACAAAATGGCCTCAATGAATATGAAGACAAGATTCAGACCTCAAAGACAAGATTTCAGCTAATGAAAAGAAAGGAAAGATCTTTTAAAAATAACAAGGAATCAGGAAATAACAATTCAACAGTTGCAAGATGATGCAAAGAAAAACAATGTAAGATTGATAGGTGTAAATAACAAAAAAAGGAGACAATGCAAATGATAAAAAAGACTACTTACAGAAGTAATAGCTGAAAATTTCCCCAACATGGGAAAGGAAATTGACATACAGATAACTGAAGCATATAGAATTCCAATTAGCAATAGCCGAACTAAGTCAACACCTAGATGTATAATAATCAAGACCCCAGAAATTCAACATAAGAACAGAATATTAAAAGCTGTTAGAGAAAAGAAACAAATCACCTATAAAGGAAAGCCCATCAGAATCACAGCAGACTTCTCAGCACAATGAAGTCAAAAACAGCATGGAGTGAAGTGTTTCAAATCCTAAAGGAAAACAACTTCCAACCCAGATTGATATACCCTGCAAAGCTACCCTTCAAAATCAATGGAAAAAAAATGATACTTCCACAACAAAGAACAGATGAAGAACTTCATGACCACCAAACCAACCCTGCAAAGAATACTGAAAGATATATACTAGCCAGACATAAAAATAACTACAACTTCAAGAACACCAACAGAAAAAAAAAAAACCGCCAAGCTGGGCAAACAATTAAACAGAGAGGAATGGTAAAGAATCAACAGCAGAAAGATAACATGACAAAAGTAAGCCAATATATGTTAGATATAAACATTAATGTAAATGACCTCAATTCACCAATTAAAAGAAACAGACTGGCAGAATGGATCAAGAAACAACATCCAACCATATGCTGTCTACAAGAAATCCATCTAATCCAAAAGGAAATTCAGAGATTGAAAGTCAAAAGTTGGAAAAAAATACTTCATGCAACAGGAACCGCCCCCTCAAAAATGGGATAGCTATTTTGTTTGCAGATAATGTGAACTTCGAACCAAGAGTGGTCAAAAGACATAAAGAAGGTCACTACATACTGGCTAGGGGAAAATTCCAAGAGGAACAAATGAATATCTTAAATATAAATGCACCAAATATGAGAGCACCCAGCTATATAAAACATATAATAATAAAAACGAAAAATCAAACAAGCAATAACACAATTATAGCGAGAGACCTCAACACTCCCTTGACACAAAGAGACAGATCAACCAGACAGAAAATCAGTAAAGGAATAACAGAACTGAATCAAACTTATGAACAAATGGACTTGGTAGACATGTACAGAATATTCCACCCAATGACAACAGAATACACATTTTTCTCAGGTTCACAAGGGACATTCTCTAAAATAGACCATAAACTAGCCCATAGAACATGCTTAAGTAAATGCAAAAGAAGCAAAATTATCCCATGCATATTCTCTGATCATAGTGCCATGAAACTGGAAATTAATGACAACAGAAATTGCAAAAACTCCATAAACACATGGAAATTAATAATATACCCCTGAACAATCAATTGATCAAGGAAATTAAAGAAGAAATTAAACAATATCTACAAGAAAATGAAAATACAAATACAACTTACCAAAATCTCTGGGATGCAATGAAAGCAGTGCTCAGAGGGAAAATTTTGGCAGTGAATTCCCACATCAGGAAAACAGGCAAGCACAAATAAACAACCTGATGCTATGCCTCTAACATCTGGAAAAAGAACAAGTCAAGCCCAAAGACAAAACAAGGGAGGAAATTATAAAGATCAGAGAAGAAAATAATGCAATTGAGACTAAGAAAACAATACAAAGAATCAATGAATCAAAGAGTTGGTTCTTTGAAAGAATAAGTAAAATTAATAAGTCCCTAGTCAATCTTATTAAAGAAGGAAAGAAAAAACTCAAATTCATGCAATAGGGAGTGAAAAGGGTGAAATCACTACAGACCCTGTGGAAATACAGAAGATCATTAAAACCTACTTCAAAAATTTTTACTCTCATAGGTTCAATAACACAGAAGAAATGGACAGATTCCTAGAAATATATGAATTACCAAAGCTGGATCTAGAGGATGTAAAACTGCTGAATAACCCATTTTCAGTTAAGGAAATTAAAAATCTAATTAGAAGTTCACCAACAAAGAAAAGTCCACATCCTGATGAATTCATGGCTGAATTCTACAAGAAATTCAGGAAAGACATAATGCCAACACTCCTCACACTCTTCAATGAAATTGAAAGGGAAGGAAGTCTCCCTAACTCATTCCTGGAAGCAAGTATTACCTTAATACCAAAACCAGGGAATGACCCATCCAAAAAAGAGAACTACAGGTCAATCTTCCTAATGAACATAGATGCAAAAATCCTCAATAAAATACTGGCAAACAGAATGCAACAAGTCATCAAGGAAACTATACACCACAACCAAGTGGGATTCATCCCAGGAATGCAGGGATGGTTCAACATACAAAAATCAATACATGTAATACACCACATTGATAGAGTCAAAGATAAGAATCACATGATCATCTCAGTAGATGCAAAAAAAACTTTTGATACAGTCCAACACTCACTCATGATAAGAACCCTACAGAAAATCAGAATAGATGGTCTTTACCTCAATCTGATAAAAACCATCTATGACAAACCCACAGCCAGAATCACATTAAGTGGTCAAAAACTGAAAGCTTTCATTCTAAAATTGGGAACAAGACAAGGATGTCCAGTATCACCACTTCTATTCAATATAGTGCTAGAAAAATAAGCCAGAGCAAGAGAAGGAAATAAAAGGAATAAGGATAGGAAATGAAGAATTTAAAATATCATTATTTCCAGATGATATGATACTCTACATAGAAGGTTTCAAAACTCCATTGAAAGATTTCTAGATGTTATAACCAAATTCAGCAGTGTAGCTGGATACAAAGTCAACCCTCAGAAATCAATAGCATTCCTGTACACAAACAACAAACTCACTGAGATAGAATTAAGAGAAACCATACCCTTCACAATAGCATCCAAAAAAAATGAAATACTTAGGAATCAATCTAACAAAGGAAGTAAAAGATCTATTCAGCAAAAAATTACAGTAGTCTGAGAAAAGAAATTGAAGAGGATCTCAGAAAATAGAAAGACATTCCTTGTTCATGGATAGGAAGGACAAACATTGTGAAAATTGCTATTCTCCTGTGGGGAAAAAGGAACACTTCTCCACTGTTGGTGGGATTGTAGACTGGTGCAGCCACTGTAGAAATCAACCTGGAGGTTCCTCAAAAAGATAGGATTGGGGCTGGGGGTCTAGCTCAGTGGC
>RJWT010044587.1:0-11771 GCA_004365215.1 Cuniculus paca
ATCTCTTCCTTCTCTTTTCCTCTAGTCTTCTGCACCAAATTTCCCAAAGTTAGCGTGATCCCCCTTTATCCTCCAACCTTACCTCTAATCTCTTCCTCTTCTTCCACTTCTTTATTTTTTCCTTAATGCATTTTCAATTTTACCACAAGGGAACAATTGGCATATTAAGGACTTGTATACTACATACAATTTTCTGATTGATTTTACATTTTGTTATATAATCACAAGATTAAAAGTGGCAAATTACTGGTTGGTTAGCTTAGTTTGTTATTTTCTAGCCTGCATTTGATGCTATTGGTACCACTATAGCCAAGTGTAACATAATTGTTCTAAACAGCTATTCTGCCTGGTACTCCATGACAGAGATTGACTAAAGGTCATAGAAAATACTGTGGCACAGTGCTGAAGAATGAGAAACTAGGCCAAACAAGCAACAACTTTTCATCTCCAACAAATCAAAGAGGTAGGATCTTCCAGTAGACTGAAAACCCAGAAACCAAAAAGATACCTCAGAGAAGTAGTCATTACCTAAGGGTTCTAAATACTAGCAATAAGGCAACCCACCACAGACAATTTATAAGCATCACCCCAAGAATTAAACTAAAAAAAAAGAAAAATGAGAAGACACTTAAACAAGATGCAATGCCAGGTATCCAGTTCATCAAAGGCAAACCCAGGGGGCAATGAGGTAGGACAGTTTGGAAGACTCCCACCTGGCCTCTCTGAAGTGGTAACAACAAAGCAATTGAATGAGGCTCTGGAAAAAATCAAATCGGAAATAATTTCTCTGCAGAAATGGTGTCCACAATGAAGACCATGCTTAGTGACTCCAGAGCAGATACAGACAAACAGACGAGCTTAAGAAAATGATGGAAGCCATGAATGCTCAGCATAGGAAAGAAATGAAATCCATAAGGCAGATTCAAGCAGATATTCAGGATAATAAAAATTCCATTGAAAGTATTTGAAGCAGATTAAGCCAGTGTGAGGATAGAATCTCAGATATAGAAGACAGGCTTGTAGTTAGCCATCATGGAAAGGAAGATTTCTTAAAATTAGCAAGGGACTATGAGAAATCAATCCAGCAGCTGCTAGATGAGACGAAGAATAACTTAAGATTGATTGGAGTTAGTGAAAAAGCAGGAGATACCACAAACAACATTAAAAAAATGTTCACAGGCATTATGGCAGAATACTTTCCTGGTAGAGAAAAAGAATTTTACATACAGATAAATGAACTCCAGTTAGCAATGATCAAAAAAAATCTACAGTCAGGCATATCATAGTCGAGATTCCAGAAATTCAACACAAGAACAGAATCTTAAAAGCTGTTAGGGAAAAGAAACAAACCACATACAAAGGAAAGCCCATCAGAATCACAACTGACTTAGCACAAACCTTCCAGTCAAGGAGAGCTTGGAATGAAGTACTCCAAGTTCTAAAGGAAAACAACTTTCAACCCTGATGTACCTCACAGAACTATCTTTCAAAACTGATGGAGAAGTAAGATACTTCCATGATAAGGAACATTTGAGGAAATTTATGACCAGCAAACCAGCACTCCAAAATGTTCTGAAAGACATTTTAGAAAGAGATAATAAAGACTACAACTCTATGAACCCCAACAGAAGGAAACCACCAAGGAAGGCATACAATTGGAGGGGAAAAAAAGGGGGAGCCCACACTGGAAAATAACATGACAAGGATAAGTCAATACATTTCAGTTATAACCATCTGTGTTAACAGTCTCAGTTCACCAAAAGACACAGACTGGCAGAATGGATCAAGAAGCAATATCCATCAATATGTTGCATACAAGAAACACATTTAACCAAACAGCCAAAACAATTTTTGGGGGGAATTGAGTAGTGTACCCAGGGCCCTCACATTGGGCTACATCCCTAACCCTTTCATGAAAAGTTTTTATTTCTTACTTTGAGACAAGAGTTTCACTAAGTTTCCCAGGCTAGACTGAACTTGTGATCTGTCTCAGCTTCCCAGAGTGCTGGAATTACAGGTGTGTACCACCATGGCTGGCTCCAGAGCAGTCTTCAAGAACCAGTTTGAGGACCTTGTTGTTTTCAAAACTTACTACAAAATGTAGTAATCAAAATGGTAGTATTGACGGAGGACTGACATAAAAACCAATAGAAAGGATAGAGGCCTAAGAAGTGAATGAACTGCGCATGTATGACCAAATGATTTTTTACAAGACCTCCAAGAACACAAAATGGGGAAAGAGTAGTTTTACTAACAAGCGGAGTTGGAAAAACTGGATATCCATGTGCACAAGAATGTAGGTGGTCCCTTATCTTACACAGTGTGTACTAAAAATGGACCAGAGACCTAATTGCAAAAGCTAAAATTATAGAAGTCTTAAAATGGGGAGCTGGGTGTGGTGGCATAGGCCTATAATTTCAGTACATAGGAGGCTGAGGCAGGAGGATAGCCATGCATTTTGGGCCATTCTGGGGGTACATAAGTGAGTACATAAGGCTAGTCTGCACTACATAGTAAGACCCTGTCTACAAAACAAACATGTAGAGGGAAAGATTTATGACTTTGAATTTTCAGATGAGTTCTCGAATATGACACCCAAAGCAAAAGCAACCAAATAATTCTAATTAGACTTTATTAAAACTGAAAAGTGTTGTCCATCAAAGGAGAGTGGAAAGGCAACTCTGAGAATGAAAGAATATATTTTCAAAGAATTTATGTGTTAAGGGACTTGTATCTAAAATATATACTTTTTTTTTTCTTTTTTTGTACTGGTAATCGAACTCATGATCTCATGCTTGCCAGGCAGATGTTGTGCTCCTGAGCTATATCCCCAGCTTATAAAGACTTTTTACAACTCAGTAAAAAAGATAAATAATGTAGGTTAAAATGGGTCAAGGGCATGAATAGATGTTTCTCCAGAAAGATACACAGATGGCCAAGGACATGAACAGATGCTTAATGTTACTAATCATTTAGGGAACTGATTGAAATCATGGTGAAGCTGGGCATGGTGGCATAGGCCTATAATGCCAGCACTTAGGGAAGCTGAGCAAGGAGAATCACGAGTTTTAAGTCTCCCCTGGGCCACTTGACAAGAGCCTGTCTCAAAGAAAAAAAAAAGTATATATGGCTGGAGAATGTAGCTCAGTGTTAGCATGCCACTGGATTCGCTGGATTCCGTCCCCAGTACCATCAGAACAAAGAGACACAATGAGATACAACTTCACACCTGTTAAGATTACTGTCATTAAACAACAAAAACAAAAAACAGATATTGGCAAGTATGTGGAGAAATGTGAGACTAATGACCATTGACATTCACAGCAGACAAAAGGTTTAGTGCTGGGAACATAGCTCACTGCTGGATCCCTTGCCTAACATGTATGAGGCTCTGGATTTGGATCCGTAACACACACACACACACACACACACACACACACACACACACACACACACACACGGGATTGGAATTATGATACATGTGATAATGTGGGAAATTTTAAAGACATGTTAAATGAAATGAGGTAAACACAAAAGAACCAGTATTATGCCTACTTGTATGACTGCTTTAATTCATTTATGCTGTATAGCAGAATACTGCCGACTGAGATTTATAAAGAACAGAAATTTATTTCTCACAGTTCTAGAGGCTTGAAGTCTAAGAACAAGTTATCAAGTAGATTTAGTGTTGCAGAGAACTAGTTTTTCCTTCTAAGACACCTCTTGTTTCATCCTCATGTGGCAGAAGAGATAGAAGTGTCCAAAGGGCACGTGGTGTATGAAGCTTCTTTTATAGGAGCCTTAATCCTATTCATAAAGGCAAAGCCCTTCTGGGCCTGGGGGTGCACACCTGTAATCCCAGCACTAGGGAGGCTGAGGCAGGAGGATTGTTGTGAGTTCAAGACCAGCCTGGGCTGTAAAGTGAGTTCAAAGCCAACCTAAACTTTATGATGAAACCCTGCCTCAAAAAACAAAACAAAGCAGACAAGAAACTCTAATAACCTAGTCAGTTGATGACCCCACCTCCTAATACTGTTGCACTGGAGATTAAATATGAATTTTGGAGGGACACAAATACTCAAACCATAGCAGTGAGGTACTAGAATAGGTAAATTCTGAAGACAAAAAATAGAATTGTGTTTAACAAGAATTTAGGGGAGGTAGAATGGAAAGTTAATGTGTATTGAGTACAGTGATGAAAAATTCTGGCAATAGTCAACTGTTGCTTAATGTCAAGGTTATGTTTTGAGAGATGTATCTTAGGGTGATTTTGTTGTTCAGTGATAAAAGAATGTACTTACACAGAACTAGGTAATATAGTCTACACCTTCACTATATATGAGATAGCTACTGCTTCTAGGCTACAAGCCTGTGTGGTATGTTACTGTACTTAATACAATAAGCAACTGTAACACAGTGTATGTATGTAAACTTAGGTTTGTTTATATACCAGTATCACCAGAAATTCACGAGTAATTTGCTAAATTGTTAGGGCAGCTGCTATATCCCTAGGTATTAGGAATATTTTATCTCCCATTATAGTCTTATGGATCACTGTTGTGAATTCAGTGTTGTGGTAGTGATGGTTACATAGCATTGTGAATGTACTTACTGGCACAAAATCGAACACTTTAGAAATTTATGAGTCATTTACTAAATAAGTATGTGGGTTTTTTTTCTTTTTCTTTTATGAAATAGGTAGTTTATCAGTGGTCAGGCAGAATTTAAGAATAAAACTCAAGCTGGATATGGTGGCACAGGCCTGTAATCCCAGGAGGATTGCCACGAGTTCAAGGCTAGCCTGGGCTACATAGTGAGTTCAAAACTAGCCTGAACTACATAGAGCCTGTCTCAAAAAACAAAAACAAAACAAAAAGTATAAACCCAAATGTAGAGCAAGCACATTGTTATCCTGTGGACTAAACAAGAAGGAGGGGGGGTGGTTTATTCACCATTATTTGAATGTTACCTTTGTACTTCATAATTACATACCATAATTCTGGTTGGTTGGTGTAAATTATATTTTTCTCTGCTACCAAAGAAATGCTACAACAAAGATGTGTGAGGTTTAATAAATTTTGCATATTTCATGATACTTCTACAGTAAGTTGGATATTGGCTTTGCTTAGGTGATTACTGGATTGAGTGTATTTCATCCTTTTTTGTATGCTCATAAATGAAATAGTGCATTATATTGATGTATCATTGGAAGGGCGTTAATTAGGTCATGTTTAGCCTAGTCGTTTGTTTGCTTTTTTGTTTTTGTTGTTGTTTTTTTGAGACAGGGTCTCACTATGTAATTCAGACTGGCCTTGAATTCACTTTGTAGCCCAAGCTGGTCTCAAAATTGCAATGCCCCTCCTGTCACAGCCTCCTGAGATTACAGGTATGTGCCACCACACCCAGCATTAGCATAGTCTTTCTGTGTGGTACGATAAGTTTTTTTTGTTAACTCAGTAATATCACCTCTTTTTTTTTCAGTTACCTCATTTTATCTGAAAAAGGAATTTTTCTTTCCAGTTTTAAGACTACCTCTTCAATTTTATTTTTCTGCTTCGTATTAAAATTGATCACAATAAATTCATTAGCTGAGTTTGGTAAGAGTGAGGTGTGTTGCAGTCATCATTGCTGCACATGTACATGCTTAATTGTATCTAAAAATATGCAGTTTGATCAGAGTACATAGTGAATGTTTGATTAAACTATACTTGAATTCTGAAAAAACCAAACAAACAAACAAAAAAAACAACCCTAAATTATAAGGAGTAAGGGGAAGAATGTGAAAGTCCTGCTGGGTATGGTAGCACACACCCATAATGCCAGCAAGTTTGAAGCTAGTCTGGGTAATTTAGCAAGACCCTGACCCGAAATAAATTTATAAAAGGACAGGAGGTGTTGTTCAGTGGTAGAGTGTGTGTTTACCATGGATGAGGCACTGAATCAACACCCAGTACCTAAAAAAGAGAGAAAAGAAAATATGTCCTACTTGGATTTGAGTCCTGGTACAGTACCAGCCTTAACTAGATGGGTGACTTTGCGTCACTCAGTTCATTAATATCTCATTTTCCTCATTTGTTACAATGGAGTGTAGATTAGTACAATACTTGATATACAGGAAATGCTCAGTGAAGATTCATAAATATTATCTATTATGAAATTGTGAAACTATAATATTTAAGTTGATATGTTATAGTTTTACTTGCCTTTTTCTTTTTTAAAATTTAAATAACTTGCACTTTTTTGAGGTTGAGGATCTGTTAACAGCTGGTGTCAGTCTTTAGCTTTGTAAGACGAAGTCAGACATGGGCTGGTTCTTTACTCTCCTCCTTGTCGTCTACCGTCTTCTTCAGGGCCTTGTAAAGAGGTAGGTTCCTCCCTATACAGGCTTCCAGGTTGAAGGGTCTTGCTCAGTTTGTGTAGGAAATGTGAGTTGGCAAAGTGTAGCTTTTTTAGTGTTAATAGCCTGGAGCTTTGAATGCTAGCAGTTGTCAGCGTAAGGGGGAGCCACCCCGAGAATATGGGGAGGTTGCCTATATAGGAAAAAAAGCAGGTGCACCCATGTATAGTGTCAGGCTTTCTGTGGTCATGGGAGTGAGAGAGGCCCTTTGCTAACCTAATTGAGGTGGGCTGCAGAGGAGCAGTCATCCAGAGAGTCTGAAGAGCCACCTCCAAAGCTTGCTGAAGTTAAAACAAATACCTCCTGGGGTGCCTGGGGCAGCTGGTCTGGCTGCTAGGCACTTGGGGATGCTGAGAAAGAAAATAATAAATACTTCTTGGAGAATATTGGTACCTTTCTTGTGTTTTGTCTCAGACTGAACCCAGGGCTTTTGTATATATATTGTTATCAAGTGTTTTCCCACTGAGCCATATTCCTGTCCCTTGCCTTTTAAAGAAGCAGTATTTGATTACTGATTCTTGGTTTCTGCTGTTCTGTTAACTGTAAAAAATTTGTTTTATTTTTGGTCTCGTTTATTCAAGGCTTGTGTTTTTTTCCCTAAATGAGCTACTGTCATTTGTCTCTGTGTTTATCAGTATGTTTATTTACCTTCAACTAATCTAGGTCATCTTTTATTAATCTGAGCTACACTCATTTGTCTATGTGTTTATCAGTGTGTTTATTTACCTTCAACTAATCCAGGTCATCTTTTACTAATCTGAGCTGTTCTGCTATTAAGTACCCCATCCAAGAGTAGTTTCATAAATCATTGTTTAAATCCTGAATGAATTTATCGTGGTGGCACACACCTATAATCCCACCTATTTGGGAGACAGGCAAGGGAATCACAAGTTTGAGGCTGGTCTGGGCAACTTAGTGAGACCCTGTCTCAAAATAAAAAATAAAAACAGCAGAGGTGTATAGTTCAGTGCTAAGAGTACTACCATATGCAAGGCCCTGCGATGATTGATTCTCAGTTTGGGAAAAAAATCATTGATGAAAAATTTTATTTCCAAACTCATTGCTGTTTTGGAAATAAGTAATAGTTCAATTAATAAATATGTAAAAATTACGTTTTCTCAGTTCACTTTAAGAAATTGATTTATCTTGAGCTGGTGTGCACCTGTAGTCCACCTACTGGGGTCAACCTGGCAAGTAGCAGAACTTTGTCATGGGGTGATGGGGGCAGGAGGGATAAATAGATTAGGAAATGTATGTTTTTAATGACACTAGAGATAAAAAGTAAAGTTGTATGAATTTATTTTTTGATCACATTGAATTCGATTCCCCAAAAACTAGTCCATTAGTGTTGTGAGTTTCTGGTATGATCTGTTTATACCCATTGTTTTACAGTGGAATCTAGTCATACTGTCTTTTTGAAATTCTGTTTCTACTTGAAGTCCCTCTTACCTCATTTCTGATAATCTTCAAAGTAAATATATTTTCTTAAATTTAAATTTTTTTTTTTTTTTTTGCAGCACCGGGGATTGAAACTCATGACCTTGTGCTTGCCAGGCAGGCACTTAGGCCACTGAGCTAAATCCCTAGCCATTGTCTTTTTGAGACAGTGTCTCACTATGCTGTTCAGGCTGGCCTTGAGCTCATTTTGTAGCCCAGGCTGGTCTCGAACTCGCAATGATCCTCTTGTCTCAGCCTCCCGACCAGGCCTGGCTCTAAATTTAAATTTTGAAAACTCTCTTTAGAGTACTGTAGCAGTATTCCTAGGTCTTTGCATGCTAAGGATGCTGTCAGTTTTAATGGTTTGTTGTGAAGTAAACATGAGCTGTTACTAACAAAATAGAGTGTTACAACTTTTACTAGCTATAAGCTTTTTAAAATTAATTAATTAATTTATTGGAGACAGGGTCTCCTTAAAAAGCTATAAGCTTTTTAAAATTAATTAATTAATTAATTTATTGGAGACAGGGTCTCTATAGTAGTTCCTGTTGGCCTTGAAGTCACTGTGTAACCCAGGCTGGCCTTCAGCTCATTGCAAGTCTCCTGTCTCAGCCTCCTGAGTGCTGATGTTACAGGCGTGCCCTCCCACACCCAGCCAGACTATAAGCTTTTTTGAAGACAGGTGCCCTGATTATTGTAACCCTGGACACCTAAACCTGTTATTATGTACCTAGAAGGCATCTGGTATATATTAAATTATTAAATGAGTTATAACTTAACAGAGCTAAGGGGTAATATTCCGTATTCTGTAAGGGAACTGCTTGTGTTTTTAGTGTGCCCACCGCCCCAGCTGTGCAGTTAAGGACTGCTCACCTAAAGGAGGCCTACATTTTCTTTCCCCTCCCACTTCCACACTAGCTTCAGAGTTCTATTTTTTAAGGTTTCTCAATTACTGGCTTTCTCTTGACTGCACTTTCTGATTTCTGTTTTCCTTGTCAGTTTGGATTACTTGATCATTGTTGCTCCTTTTTATTTTTCATTCTTGTCTTTCGCTTATAGTTTTCCTTTGTGTGGTAAAATTTGCAAGTCTTAGACATCACAAGTCTGTCACTAAACACTACATATTGTAAACATGTATGAAAGCATAGGCCCTTGGTTGTATTCAGTTAGTACTATTGCCTTAAGAGTTGCTTTTCCGTTTAAGGAGTGGTAGTGTAGTTGAGAAGGTAGAGTTGAAAAGATGTAGGGGTTAGTCCCCTTTTGGTTTTTCAGCCTTTTTGAAAATAGAATATTAAAAGACAGAATTCACAGTGGATGAGGTTTCATGTTAATGTGTCAGAAATAATTTGGTAGCAAATTACAGGAAGTTGGTGCTCATACCACCTTTTTAAAAATGTTTGCTAGTACTGGACTGACGCTCATTTTCTTAAATTTTGAGAGAGCAAAACTAAAAACATTTTGAGTGACTTATTCAAAGGAAGATTTATTTCTTTCCCTTTTATTACAAAGGCCCAGTATCTATTTGCTTATACAGTATTTTTTTTTTAATTTTTTTGTCTAAATTGCTGGTTTCTACTTCACAGTGGTCTTCACACAGTGTTTGTTTTCAAAGTTACAAAAAGTGTTTCAGAGAAGGGTCATATACCTTTCATCCACTGGTCCCTAATTGTTAACATCTTGTGTAACTACAGTGCAGTAGCAAATCCAGAGAAGTTGAATTGGTATAACTTCTAGATCTTAGTCAGGTTTCACCAGTTTTATAAACATGCCATAGCTTAAATATCTCCTGTGAAATGCATATTGAGATTTAATTACCACCCTGATTGGGAGATAAAATCTTTAAGAAGTGATTAAGATCATGAGGGCTCTGCCTTCATGAAGAGAGTAGGAGTAGGTTAATTATGGTGGGAGTGCTTTGCCTTGCTGTTGCCATCTGATACTCTCCACTGTTAATGCACAACGAGAAGCCCTCCCCTGGTGCTGGCACCTTTTTATTGGACTTCCCACCCTCTGGAACTGTGAGAAACACATTTCTTTTCTTTGTAATTACTAAGACTGTGGTATTTTATCCTAACAGAAAACAGACCAAGACCTACTCTCATGTAAGTTGAGTGCTCTTTGTCTAAAATGCTTGGGACCACAAGTGTTTCGGAATTTGAACTTTGGATTTTGGAATATTTACATATACCTAATAAAATAGGGGGACAGAACTTATGTTTCATATGTAATTTATCAACATGGTTTAATGGTAATTTTTCACATTATTTTTAATATGCCTGCATTGTGACTGTAATTCATCAAATGTGATTAGGTATGGAATTTTCTACTTGTGTCATGTTGCTAAGTGTTTTGGATTTTGGAGCATTTAGGGTTTCTGATTTTTGGGTTAACAATAGTAAATCTATTCAGTTTTATAATGTGTGAATTCATGTTATTACAGCTACAATCATGTTAAAGAACTGTTGCCAGGCTGGATGTCATGTGACCTTGGGATTAATTGAAAAAAGATTGACATGTTTTAGGGATTATATCACTATTTTTATCTTTTCCTACATTGTTCTGTAACTATTTACAGTAAGTCTGAGCCATTTAAAATTTCAGTTTGTGTGTTAAGGATTTTAGACTCCCAAAGTCACATGATCCAACATCTCCCTCCTGTGATTCTCCGCTCCCCTAACTGACATTGAAGCAACTTTTTGAGACAGTCTCATTGTGTAGTTCAGGCTGACCTTGAACTTACTATGTAATCCCGCTGGCCTGGAACTTACTGCAATCTGTCTGCCTCACCCTCCCAGGTGCTGGGTTTCCAGGTTTGTGCCACCATGCCAGGCTGAAGCAATTCTTGACTTTACTACCTGGTGAATTTTCCCAACGATTTAAGACTGACTGACTGACTTTTTTTTATTTTTGCTACCTACTGTACTTTCGTGTTAAATTTCCTTTTGTGTTAACTTTTGCTAGATTGTGCTGCAGTAAGAAACAACACTAGTAACTTATAGTACTATAAGAAAGGTTATTTATTGCCCACATTGTAGAGTCCCAAGTATTTAGCTGTGGTTCAGCTCTGCAGTTCTTTTATTTCAGGGTCTAGGCTAGAGGATCAGTCTCTATTTGTGACATATTCTGTTGGTAGAGAGAAAGGAGTAAGAGCTGTCAGAAAGAAATAATAGCTGTTGAAGATTCTACTTAGAACTACAACTTTCTTACATTTTTACTGATCAAAGAAAGTCATATGACCGAGCTTCACACCGGAGCACTACATGTTACTTTCATTCAGGCTATGTAGTAAATAGCAATGGACTACTTAGAGGAAAATTTTTGTACATTTATGAATATTTAAACTGTCACAGCTGATAATGGATAAGATGTCTTTAAATTTAAAATAATTTTAAAAGGTCACTTTGATTTCGACAATTATAGTTTAAATGTTTTTCTTTAGAAATGTAGTTGCTAAAAGATCATATGCAGTTATCCCATCAAAGTTTATGTTTTGTACACTGATCAAGTTTTTGAATTTTTAAATTTTCCCTATATTGAAAATGTTGTTTCATTGTCATTGTATAAGTAGAACATACTTATAAAAATGTTTTCAGAAACATGCAGAATAATATAAAAACATAAAAACCATTTATAATCTTACTATCCAGAGATAATCACTGTGATCACTTTTGCAATCACAGAAATTTTTTTTCTCTATGTTTTCATTATTTGTGATTTTTCTTGAAACCTAAAAAGTAATTGTATTTATAGTGCAACAACAACAATAAGAGCAATGACTGAGACACATCAAAAATACCCTTTGGTCATCTTGCTTGATTAATGATTTGGCAATTTGGATGACTTTTTACGTTCTTGCTTAGTTGTATTGCTCTAGTATAGTTACTAGTGCAAAGTATAATTTAGAATACCTTAGTAAACTGACACAGTCTTATATATG
>RJWT010044588.1:0-11759 GCA_004365215.1 Cuniculus paca
CCTTTTACTTTTGTTTGTTTTGTTTGTTTATTTATTTTTAATTTTAAAGACAAAAATACAGAAAAATCAAGAAGCAAGCAAACAAAAATCAATGACAAAAGCAAAACAATGATAACAACAACAAAACAATTAGCCATATAGGATTTCAAACCAGGATGATAGGAATTAACAATGGTTGTTATAACAACCATTTTGAAGAAAGCAAGAGACACTAGGGTAACCATTGTTAATCTCCTGTTGTTATGTTTTGAAAACCTGTATAGCTTGCAGTGTTCTGTTCTGAAATGCTACATTATATTTGACTCTATTCTATTTTGTTTTGCTTTGTTTTGTTTTGTTCTGTTCTGTTTTGTTCTATTCTCTTTAAAAAAAATAGTTGTTATATGTATATTGTTATCTTCCAAATAATTGCTCAGGTTACCAGATACAGGCATGCAAAATTCATCAAACAATATAATTTCTCTTTGAGCTGTTTCTTTCCCTTTTACTATATCTATTGTAACTTTTGGATCTTATTTACTCTTACAGTTTCTTACACTAGTGAGACAATACAGTGTTTACACATGCAAGTCTGATTTATTTTACTTATGAGTATGGGTTCTAGTTGCATCCATTTACCTATAAAAGCCTCAAGTTAATCGTTCTTTACGACTGAGTAGTATTCCATTGTATAAAAATACCACATCTTTTCTATCCATTCCTCAGTCAATGGGCATTTGAGTTGTTTCCAAGATCTGGCTATTACAAATTGTGCTGCTATAAACATGGGTGTACATATATCATTGTGGTACGATGTTTTCAATTCTTCTGGAAAAATATCTAGAATGGGAATAGCTGAGTTGAATGGAACCTCTAATCCTAATTTTTTGAGGAATCTCTAGTCGATTTCCACAGCAGTTCTATCAGTCTACACTTCTACCAGCAATGGGGAAGAGTTCCTTTTTCCCCACAGCCCCTCCAGCATCTGTTATTGGTTGATTTCTTGATGGCAGCCATTCTTTTTGGAGTAAGATGGTAACTCAGTGTTGTTTTAATTTGCATTTCTTGAATGACCAGTGATGTTGAACATTTTTTCATGTATTTATTTGCCATTTGTATTTCTTCATCTGAGAAGCGTGTATTCATCTCAGATGCCCACTTTTGGATTGGCTCTTTAATTTGAGGGACCTGATTTTTTTAATTCTTTATACATTCTAGATAGAAGTCCTTTGTCTGAGGGATAGTTGGTAAAATCTTTTCCCAATCTGTAGGTTTTCTTTTCACTCCGTTGGTGATTTCTTTTGATGTGCAGAAGTTTTTTAATGAGATGAGATCCCATTTGTTGATTCTTTGAAGTACTTCCCATGCAGTTTGGTTTTTGTTCATGAACTCTTTGCCCTCCCCTATGTCCTTGAGATTTCTACCTACTTTGTCTTCCAGTAGATTTAGTGTTTCTGTCTTAATATTTAGATGTTTGATTCATTTTGACTTTAGTGCATGGTGATAGGCATGGGTCTAGATTAAGTCTTAAGCATATAGCAAGTCAGTTTTTCCAACACCACTTATTAAAGAGGCTATTCTTCCTTCCAGTGAACATGTTTGGCACCTTTGTCAAAGATAAGGTGAGTGAGTGTATCTGTAGTTGTGTCTGTATCTTCTATTCTGTTTTGATCAAGTCTGTTTGATTGCCAGTATCATGGTGATTTTACTATAGCAGCTTTGTAGTATAATTTCAGGTCAGGGAGGCAGGATTGCCTTTGCTATTCTAGGTCTCTTCTGGTTCCAGATGAATTTTAGGAATGATTTTTCTAGATCTGTGAGGTGTGCTAATGGTATTTTGATTGGGATTGCATTAAATCTATATAACAGTTTTGGGAGTATGGGCATTTTCACGATGTTGGTTCTTACTTTCTATCAGCAAGGGATATCTTTCCATTTGCTAATATCCTCTTCAATTTCTTTTTTCAGAGTACTGTAATTTTCAATGTATAAATCTTTTACTTGCTTTGTTAGATTTATTCCTAAATATTTCATTGTTTTGGATGTTATTGTAAAGGGTGTGGGTTCTCTAATTTTTCTCTCAGTGAATTTGTTGTTTGTGTATGGGAATGCTGTTGACTTTTGAGTGTTAATTTTGTACCCATCTACACTGCTGAGTTTGTTTTTTTAAGTCTAAAAGTCTGTTGGTGGAGTTTTTGGGTTCTTCTATGTAGGGTATCATGTCATCTGCAAATAGTGATGATTTAACTTCTTCCTTTCCTATCCTTATTCCTTTTATTTCTGTCTCTTGTCTAATTGCTCTGGCTAATGTTTCTAGAACCATATTGAATAGGAGTGGTGATAGTGGACATCCTTGTCTTGTTCCTGAATTTAGAGAGAAAGTTTTCAGTTTTTGTCCATTTAGTATGATGTTGGCAGTTGCTTTGTCACAAATGGCTTTTATCCAATTGAGGTAAAGACCATCTATTCTGATTTTCTCTAGGGTTTTTACCATGAATGAGTGTCGGATTTTATCAAAAGCTTTTTCTGCATCTATTGATGCTCATTTGATTTTTGTCTTTGGCTCTGTTAACATGATGTGTTACATTCATTGACTTGCATCTGTTGAACCATTCCTGCATTCCTGGAATGAATCCCACTTGGTCATAGTGTAAATCTTCTTGATGATTTGCTGCATTCTGTTTGCTAGTATTTCATTGAGGATTTTTGCATCTATGTTCATTAGAGAGATTGACCTGTAGTCATCTTTTTTGGTTAGGTCTCTCTCTGGTTTTGGTATCAGAGTAATAATTGACTCTAGGAATGATTTAGGGAGAATTGCATCCCTTTCAATTTCATTAAAGATTTTGTGGAGTATTAAATCTTCTCTAAATTTCTTGCAGAATTCAGCTGTGAATCCATCAGGACTTGGGCTTGTCTTTACTGGTGTTTTTAATTATATTTTCAATTTCATTAACTTATAGTAGGTTATTCAGGATTTTGATATCTTCTTGATCCAGTTTTGGTAATTCATATGTTTCCAGGAATCTGTCCATTTCTTCTGTGTTTTCCATCCTATGAGAGTATAGATTTTCAAAGTAAGTATTGATAGTCTTCTAAACTTCCACAGAATCTGTAGTGATTTCACCCTTTTCATTTCTTGTTGTGTGAATATGAGTTTTTATTTCCTCTTTTTGATAAGGTTGGCTAGGGGTTTATCAATTTTATTTATTCTTTGAAAAAACCAACTCTTAGATTCATTAATTCTTTGTATTGTTTACTTAGTCTCAATTGCATTAATTTGTGATCTAATCTTTATAATTTCCTCCCTTCTTTGGGTGTTGGACTTGACTTGCTCTTCTTTTTCTAGAAGTTTGAGGTGCAGCATTAGGTTGTTTATTTGTGTTTGTTCCATTTCCCTGATGTGAGAATTCACTGGTATAAATTCCCATCTTAGGACTGCTTTCATTGTGTCCCACAAGTTTTGGTAAGTTGTATTTGCATTTTCATTCAATTGTAGATATTGTATAATTTCTTTTTAAATTTTTTCTGTGACCCATTGGTTATTCAGGAGAATGTTATTTAACTTCCATGTGTTTATGAAGCTTTTGTAGTTTCCTTTGTCATTAATTTCCAATTTTATTGCACCATGGTCAGATAATATGTGTGGGATTATTTCAATTCCTTTGCATCTACTTAAACATGTTCTGTGGGTTAGTATATGGTCTATTTTAGAGAATGACCCATGTGCAGCTGAGAAGAATATGTATTCTGATGCTGTTGAGTGGAACACTCTGCACACACTACTAAGTCCATTTGTTCACAAGTTTGATTCAATTCTGTTATTTGCTGATTCTTTGTCTAGTTGATCTGTCTCTTTGTGACAATGGGGTGTTAAAGTCTCCCATTATAATTGTATTATTGCTTATTTGATTTTTCATGTCTATTAAGATTTGTGTTAGGGTAGTTGGGTGCTCCCATATTTGATTCATATATATTTGATTGTTATCTCTTCCTCTTAAACTTTTCCCATAACAAGTATGTAGTGACCTTCTTTTTTCTTTTTTTTGCGGCACTGGGGATTGAACGCACGACCTTGTGCTTGCTGGGCAGGCGCTTAGACCGCTGAGCTAGATCCCCAGCCCTGTTTTTTTTTGAGACAGGGTCTCACTATGCCGTTCAGGCTGGCCTTGAGCTCACTTTGTAGCCCAGGCTGGTCTCGAACTCACAACGATCCACCTGTCTCAGCCTCCTGAGTGCTGGGATTACAGGCATGAGCCACCACGCCCGGCTGTAGTGACCTTCTTTATCTCTTTTGATCATTCTTGGTTTGAAGTTTATATTGTCTGCAAATAGAATAGCTACCCCTGCTTTCTTCTGGGCTCCTGTCACATATCATTTTCCATCCTTAGACTTTCAGTCTATTAATTTCCTTTTGAGTTAAATGTGTTTCTTCTATACCACATATTGTTGGATTTTGTTGCTTAATCTACTCTACCAGTCTGTTTCTTTTGATTGGTGAATTGAGGCCATTTACATTGATGGATATAAGTGATGTGTACTGACTTATTTTTGTTTTGTTATCTTCCTGTTGGTGGTTCCATACTTTTTCTCTCTGTTTAAGGGTTGCCTTGTTTGGTGGTTTCTTTCTGTTGTTCTGTGGAACTGCGGTCATCTTTATTTCTTTCTAGGGTGTCCTGCAGAACATTTTAGAGTGCTGGATTGGTGTTCATGAATTTTTTCAGGTGTTTTGTTCTTTATCATGGAAGTATCTTATTTTTCCATTGATTTTGAAAGATAGTTTTTCAGGGTACATCAATCTGGGTTGGAAGTTATTTTCTTTTTTTTTTTTTTTTCAGCACTGGGGATAGAACTCGTGATCTCGTGCTTACCAGGCAGGCGCTTATGCCACTGAGCTAGATCCTCGGCCCTTGCCTTTTTGAGAGTCTCACTATGCTGTTCAGACTGGCCTTGAGTTCACTTTGTAGCCCAGGCTGGTCTCGAACTTGCAACGATCCTCCTGTCTCAGCCTCCTGAGTGCTGGGATTACAGGCCTGAGCCACCACACCCAGCCCGGAAGTTGTTTTCTTTCAGGACTTGAAATACTTCACTCCAACCTCTTCTTGACTTGATGGTCTGTGTTGAGAAGTCTGCTATGATTCTGATGGGCTTTCCTTGACAGGTGGCCTGTTTCTTTTTCTGTGACAGCTTTTAGTATTCTGTTCTTGTTCCAAATTTCTAAGATCATAATTATTATAAGTCTGGTGCTGCACTTGGCACAGGGCTTGGCTTCTCTAAGACTTATGAGGTTGGCTGGGGTGCTCCCCGATGGACAGCTCTGGGGCTTTGGGCTGGGTTGTGCAGGGCTTGGTTCCTCTGGGACCTGTGAGGCTGGCTGGGCACTCCCCCAGTGAATTGTGGTGGGATGCTGGGCTGGACAGATATCAAATCCTCCATGACCCATGCAGCTAGCCAGGGTGCACCTCCGAAGTATGGCACTGGGGCCTTGCGTGGGGTTGGTCAGAGCTTTGAACCTCTGGGACCTGCACAACTAGCCAGCGTGCACCCCTAAAGTATGGTGCCAGGGCCTTATGCCTGGATGCGTGGCTTATAATCTTGCTACAGTGAGAGATACTGGAGGACTTGGCCATGTTGTTAAATTCATAGTGAAGGCTACTGGATGTACCTGAGTTTCGAATGAATAAAATAATGAACCAAAAATGAGTATTTTGTGTTTTTATTCCTTTTATTCAGTATTAATGAAAACTCATTTTGAAAAAGGAAAAAATAGGTATGAATGTAGAAAAACTCACTTACTAGGATCAAGAAGATCCATTTAGAAAGAGCAATAAGTCATTTGAGGCCTTGGATTCACTCTGGAAATACATTTTCTGTTAGTGTCTCATTTCTTTATAGTTCAAAATTATTTTGTATAGTGTTTGAGCTTTTTTTCTTTTGGATGAAAGGTTTTACTTCAGTTTACAGTTGTAGAGGTTTTAGTCCATAATCAGCTGGCTCCAAGACTGGGTGGCATGGCAGAGGGGCATCACAAAGGAGAAACAATTCATGGCAGCAGAAGGCAGCAAAAGCAGCAAACAGCAAGAGACAAGTAGTGACAATAGCAGCCCCTTTTCTGTCCCCTATATTCTATCTAGGCTACCCTCCCTTAATTCTAGCATTGCATAATGAATCAATGCCAACATCACATCCTTAACCCCAGCATCTCACACTGTACATCCAACCATTTCTGAAAAGCTCCACCTATGGCCACATGAGGCTTAGGGGTACATCTAGATACAAGCCATAATGGTAGCTCATCTCGAAATGAATATTTTGGTCATAGTTAAACATAATTTAACATAATTTTCAACCATTTTTGTTTAATGTGGCTACTAAAAATTCCTTAAAATTACATATTCTATTTGACAATAATGATTTAGATATCTACTTACTTTGGGGCTCCTAAGGAAAATTTCAAGAAATTAAAAATATCAACAGGCTACTTTGAATCCTTCTCTCTTAATAAACAAAGATCTTAATTTCCGTTTAGAGAAAGCTCTTTATATTATGAAGTTTTATGGCCACCTATAATCTTATGAGAGAATTAGAGCATCCCATGCAAGATAAATTAACTACAGCAAGGCATGACTTAATAATCATATTTTAGGCAGTTCCTTAAACTTCTGGGATCATTTCAGGTAGGGTAAAGATGGTATATGTGTTGATCAGGAATAGAGTTGATTCAGAGATTTCATTCTGGTGTGGGACATTTCTTGGGACAGTGTCTCACTGTCTTTTGATTGTGATCACCTAACAATAATTGTGGGTACCATAACAGATAGGAACACATAGAAACAAATGAATGTCCTTACACCCCTACTGCCAAGACTCTGTGTCCCATCACTATGATAGGTTATGAGCCAGAAGACTCCCTGGAGAAATATATTTGAGATTTATAAAGGCAAAACCAACTAATTTTACTGTAAGTCTGTAAGTTATGTTGACCTTCAACAATAACAAATCACCTCTTCAAGTATGTAAGTAAATCAAAATTAAACCCTTAGTTAATAAAAAGAGATTTAATCTTAAAGGCTTTGGATAACTTTTCCACTATTAAGAAAAAAATCTAATTTGCAAGCTAAGCTATTTAGCTATTTAGATGGCATAAACTGGAAGGTACCAATAGGTCAAAAGCACGAATAGTGAATGCCTTCTGTGGATAGAGTTCAGTAAATATCAATGAAAGCATAAAGGATGCAAACAATACCGATGCTACGTATTTTATTGGCAACTTGGAGGAGGGATTTCTTTATATGCAGTTTGGTTGCACACTGAGTCCTGAAAACAAGTGTAGTCAGTCAAATGTTAACTCCTAATCAGAAGGAGGCTTCTTTGGCCCTGTTATGATTTGTATCTCGATGTCCACCCAAAGCATTCATTGGTCCATAGGTTAGGCTTTTGAAAGGTGGTTGAATCACAGGGTTGCTATGTTAACTGTAGTATTAGGATGTTCAGTCCACTCAGAAGAGGTGAATAGATGGGGGAATGACTTATAAGGGTGCATATCCCTTTTCACCTCCCCACTTTGCTATCTGCTTCCTGACTGCCATGTGAGCAGCTTTTCTCAGCCAATCTTTCCCACCATGTCTTTCTGCCTTGGAGCAGAAATGGGAGCCAAAATAAACCTCTCCACCTTTAAATTGTGGGTGTTCAGTATTGTGTTCCAGTAATGAGAAAGTGACTAAGACAGGCGCCATACTTAAATGGAAACCAATTAAAATCATGGATGTGGCCTATTCCCAATTAACAACAGAGCCGCAGACTCTATGATTTTCAGATAACCAATCTGCCACGTTCAGCAGTCTACTGGGATAGACAGGGTCCTATTCTACCATCACTTTCAGCTTACCTATCATTTGGTATCACTTAGGCCAGATTAAACCAGAAAGTAACCTTTCACATTCTATCAAAACCTGTGTAAGACATGTTGGTACTCTGAAACTGAGGCATATTCTGGCCATATGTCACAAAATAATATTGTCACAATGATTCAGTCCATTTATTATTTTTCAATTTTCTGAGATGATCCAATTTTGTCTTAACCAAGAAACCGCCACATATATTTGACCAAATAACATTATTATTTAGTCTAAGGTAATTGAGTCATATGAGTTGGCTCAAGAGACAAACTTAGCCATTTAAAAAATATACAGAACGATATAAATAATAGGACATAGGGAAATCTTTTTCAAATGGGAAGGAGAACAACAGATGAAGGTGGGGGGAGGCAATAAAGGGATTAAGGATTTAAAAAAAGAGAAAAAGGAAAAAATGGAAGTACAACCCTACTGTAGAGCTTTTTCAAATGGAAAGGGGAACAAGAATTGGAAGGAGCAGGGAGGGGTGAGAAGGGTACAAGAAAGAATTAAGATGTGTTATGTACATAATAAGTGTCATCATTATCTACAGTGAACATGTACTAATAAAAAAATTTAAATATACTAACAGGCTGGGGGTGGTGGTGCACATGTGTAATCCTAAGCTAAGCCTGGACTTAGCAAGACCCTGCCTCAGAATAAAAAAGCACTTGGGGATATAACTCAGCGTGAAGGCCCTGGGCTGAATCTCCAGCAAGGGTGGGGTGGGGAAGGGATGCAAAGAACAATTGACTTAGTCTAGTTTCCTTTCCCTTGGTTGTGAGTTCTAGTTCCAGTGTTGAGAAGAGAAGATCCTTTGGGAATAGTCACAGAAGGGTTAAATAGTCAATGGAAAACTGTGCTGGAGACAATGAAAGAGTAGACATTAAATGCATGCTGTTTGAATAAATATGCTAACAAAATTATACACAGGTTAAGAAAAGGATCCATGACTTTTTTATTGTCAAAACTTGTCCTTTATTTTTCTTGAATACTTATTTTTATGCTTTTTGTCACTATCCACACTATGCTTATTGTCACTATCCACACTTTTTAAAAGAAAGTTGAGCCACTTGGTGGTTCTAGTCCCTATATAATAATCATCCCTTCAGTCTTAAGAGTTCCTTATGTCTTGTCACTTTGCCTTTAGAATGGCTTATATAATGTGAGGACCTTGGAAAATCAACATTTCCTGTGAACTCAACAGATCTGAGCAGTCCCCGATCCAGCAGGCTTAGGCAGGAAAAACTAGTTGGAGGCAAGTATGTTAAAATCTCCTGGACCAAGGTATAGTTGTGTATATGTCTGAAAGACCACGTTGACTCACTGTAAGAGTAAAGATCATGTAGGTTGACCAGCGTGAGGTAGGGTTATTCACAGGATCATGTGATTGTGGTAAGGGAGGCAGTATATAACATTCATAGATTAAACAACAGCTTTCCTAGAAATGGCCTACATTTAAAAAAATAAAGATCTAAGTTTTTCTTTTAAATTTTTTAACGTATAAAGATTCAAGTCACTAATATATTAGTTTTTCTGGTTTGGAAGGAAAACAATTGAGATCTAAGTTTTTTTTTAAACTTTTTAACGTACAAAGATTCAGGTCACTAATAGTTTTTCTGGTTTGGAAGGAAACCAATTGGCTATGATAATGTAGAGAAGACAGATGAACTGCACCAGTGTATTTAAGACCTTGTTTTTTTTTTTTTTTTTTTTTTCTCAGTACTGGGAATTGAACTCAGGGCCTCGTGCTTGCTGGGCAGGCCCTGTGCTGCTAAGCTACATTCCCAGCCCAAGATTTTTAAATTAAATTGAGTTACCTCACCTTACAAAAATATGTGTCAGTATATTAAATACTCAACAAAGATCCAGGTTTTGGGATATTTAAAAATACATTTCTCTTGGATCAGCACCAAAAATATCTTTAGTTTTTGTATTACCCGTGTTAAGTTTTTAAGTGTAAATAAGTTAAAATTACTTCTGATAAAAATCACAAACTCCACCAAAATCATTAAAGATACATCCAAGCAACTCTCAAATACATTTTGACATCAAGGTCAGGCAATTCACTTGAAGAACATAATGCGTACCACTGAGTTTCTATAGTAAGACATTTGATGTCGATTTTGTATTATGGCAATATTTTATATCACACAAAGGAGGCACTGGTACTTAGAAACTTAAGAAAATTATTAGAACCATTAAGACTGAGGTGAAGAATTTGTACAGCCTTCCACGATTTCAAAGAGGTAGTGATAGATACTTGTCCTCCTGGCAATATCAAATGCAGTTTCTTCCAAGTTGTTCTTCAGACTCGGTTTGATGTAACGGTTCATCAGGAGGAGTTCCAGAGTGTCTTTGCTGTCTCTGTTTCCGGCCGCAAGATGCAAAGGGGTTAAGAGGCCTTTTGTTTGAGCATTGATATCTGCATCATGCTGAAGTAAGAAAGAAGCCACTCTGGTATTATTCCACTTACAAGCACTGTGCAGAGGTGTCCAGCCGTCCACTGTCACTGCGTGAACGTCGGCACCCTGTGCGACCAGCTCCCGGACAATATCCAAGTGTCCACTGTAGGCTGCTCGATGGAGGGGAGTATACTCATCTTCATCCCTGGTGTTCACATGCGTGGCCTGTTCAGAAAGTAGCCTCCGAACTGTAGTAAGCTGAGAGGGGAAAAAAAGAGGTCTTATAAAGACACATCTTGAAGCAAAACAATAAAGAAACTAAAGCTATCCAGCACGCCTTTCCATTTTTTTTTTTACTAGTACATGTCTGTAGTACATATTTACATGTAGAAGGCCTGGGGATTTAGCTCAGTGGCCTAAGCGCCTGCCTGGCAAGCGCAAGGTTGGGAGTTTGATCCCTGGTGCCACAAAAGAAAAGAAAAAAGAAAAAGAAAAGCCTGTCTTTGGCAATCCACTCGGGACCCCTTCTGTCTCTGTCATATTTACATGTAGTACATATTTACAGTGGGGAACTGGTACATGTACATAATACATCTTAATTCCTTTATTTCCATCCCATTTCCCAGTAGCTTTATTTGTTAGTGATTTTATTTTTATTTTATTTTTTTGGTACTGGAAATCAAACTCACAACCTCGCGCTTGCCTGGCAGATGCTATGCCACTGAACGATATCCTTGGTCCTAGTGGATGATTTTAAAATGAAAGTAAGCTACTTTATTGGGAGTGGAGTGGGGCAACTGATTTAGTAATGAACAAGTTGGTGTTAACTATATTCAGTTGCTTCTAAGAATGTGATTCTCTGCACAGCAAACCATACATTTATTCCTGGTCCAGCTGAGGTTTATTGTACAGAAGTTTTGGCCCTATGTGAATAACATATAAAATTGTATTTAATATTTTATATTTCATCTGTAAAGAAAATACAATTGATTATAGGATTATCATACCAATATACATAGTATCTGAAATTGCTTTTAACAGAAGAATAAAATGGTGACAAAAAATCCATGGATTAAAGGGCTCAATTGCTTTTGAATACAACCTTAGAAACATGAGACCAATTTTCAGTTTGCCCTATGGGCCTCTCCTGAGTTAAAATGCTATTAAAAAATACAAGACCCTTTTAGTTATTTGTGTAGTTTACTAACACAGGTATGGGAGAACTTGGGAAAATGAAGTGAAAGTAGCCAAGTGGAAACAGTAAATTTTTGTTGTTAATTCTATTTGAATGATTTGGGGCAAATAAATATCATTATTCTTGAGGATTAAATAAAACAATGCAGTAAGGCTCCTAGTTGGTATTTAATATATGCTAATTTCCATCCTACTTACCTGCAGGATGACCCTAATAATATAAATGATTTAACTATATAAATGATTGCTTGCTCTTTATAGTTACTCTCAAATCTCCAAATACTGA
>RJWT010044589.1:0-11786 GCA_004365215.1 Cuniculus paca
GAACAAATTCTCTTTGCTGCTGCCATTCTGGAACATGGTGCTCTGTAGCTTTCTCCTCAAAGCAAAGTCTTTCACTTTTTCAGTTGTGAAGCTGCAAACAGTGGCGACTTGCTACTTCTTGTGACGCTCTCAGGTCATCTTTTATAGTCTCCTGTTCACTCTCAGCAATTGAGTTCTCCTCTGTTCTATGTTTTCAGTCCACAGCTTTACTGGATCTTAATTTCTTGTCAAATTCATGTTTTAAATCATCCTGCTGGGCTCTTTGCTCTCAATTCTCAACCTAGATCTGGTTAAAAGGCCCCAGTAATAGCCATGCCACAGCCTAAACATTCAACTGCCTTGAAATTTCTTACATGAGATTAATCAGTCCACTGCCCTTAATCTCAGGCTCAGGCAAAGTCTCCAAACATGAGCAAAATGAAGACAAACTTTCTGCCAAGTCATAACACACATCATCTGGACTCCAACAACCAGTGTAATCCTTCCCAGCAGAAACCTCCCAAGCCTGTTCTTTACCAGCAGGATTTCTATCAGCCTTCTGATTATCTGAGCTCTGACCAGAATCTCTCATACAGAACAGCCTAAGGCATTCCAGCACTACTCTTGTAGGTGACATCTCCAAACCTTTACAAATTCTTCCCACAAGCCATTCCCAAAGGCTCTTGAACCACATGGTCAGGTACAGTCAGAGCAACAACCCCTCTTCTCTGGTATCAAATTCTGTCTTAGTTACTTTTCTCTCATTGCTAGGACAAAACATCCAACACCCAAAGTTAAGAAAGGAAAGGATTATTTAGGTCACAGTCTTTGGAGGTTTCAGTCCATAATAGCTGGCTCCAAGGCAGGATGATATGACTGAGGGGCAGCAGTTCAAGGCGACAGAAGACAGCAAAAGCAACAAGAGCATGGGCGGGGGGGAGTAAGCCTCTTTTCCCCCATTATATTGTTTTTTTTTTTTTTTGGTTTTTTTGCGGCACCGGGGATTGAACTCACAACCTTGCGCTTGCCAGGCAGGCACTTAGACCGCTGAGCTAGATCCCCAGCCCTCCTCCATTATATTGTAAGCAATCTATCTGCCCTCAGGTGGGTGTAACACTCACATCATTTCCCTGACCTCCTTTTGCACAGGATGAGGACCATGGTCCCCTTGCTGAGTTGCTTAGTTAGACTTCTAAACTTCTCAAGTTGACACAGTGTATCAACCATTACAGAGCCTATTTTTCAAACTTCCTTAGGTTGTCAGGTTTCCTATTGGAGCCAATGGCCCAGTAAGGCAGCTTTCTAGAACTTTCCTGGGTCTCTCCCCCGCCCCACTCCCCTTCCCGCTCCCCATACCTCACCCAGGGACTTGGGAAGGGGAGAAAACAAACACAAAGGCAGGTGGTTCTGGCCCTGGACTCCAACAACCAATGCTGTCCTACCTAGACTTCTTGTGTTTTCCCTGGATGTCCCCCTCAGAGAGATTTTCCCATAAAGAACTCAGAAGTGGGAGCTGTTGATGAGCTGAGAAAAGCTGACCAGTGAATTGTGAGACAGAAAAGATCAGAACTCAGGAGTCCTGAGTGCTGGGCCCTGGACTAGACCTGTTGATCCACTAAATAGCCAGAACTCCTCTCTCCAGTCAGCATTACGTAGTAGGTTTCTCCAGTCATTGCTACGAAGCATTCCCAGTGTCTTGGAAGAAAATCTGTCAAGTTATACAGCAAAGTCCTCCCCAAGAAGGAACTCTGGGTGACAGGAATGGCAAATCCATTGATCCATGATTGGCAACTAATTCGTAAGAATCATTGTTTTCTGTGAAGATCTCTTTCTGGCTCAATTTATCATTTAAATTGTGTTCAAAGGAAAAGAGCTACATGGTCTAAAGCCCAAAGAGAGTAATAAAATGGAGCCAGATAAAAGTCTGGAAGAAAAGTGATGCACTCTGATGTGTTTTTCACCTTGCAAACTGCTAAACAAACAGAACCCACATAGCCCCAGAAGTGTTTTATTGCACCTCCTGGGTGTATTTCCTGAAGATGCTTCTCTGCATATCTCAGCCTCCACAATTTAGCTAAAGCCCCAGAGGTAAAAAGCACCAAAGCCATCTGTCCCCACATCTACCTGGGCATTGCATGGCTGTGTTACCTGTGCTTCTGGGAGTCTGAGTCCTTCAGGATTTAGCAAAAGGACTCTGCCACCAGCAGGTGGCCATTTCACAAGCAGTTATTGTCCCTGGCTAAGCAGGACCATGAGTGGCTGTGTTCCAGCAACATGAATGCATGGTTTCACCTGCTGGCTTTCACAAAACATGGCTCATACTTCAACCTAACGCTTGGCATGTCTCATTAACCTGTATGTTCCACAGCCATTTTTGAAAGAGCTAGATGATTATGATTACATCTGAAGCACCCACTGATAGGCGAGGTCAAGCTATGCCTTCTGGTCAAGAGTGATTCCTCCTGCTATCTGATGGCAGAAGCCGAAAGTGCTCAAATACTGCAATCTTAAGGCTGAAAAAAGACAGTAGAATCTCATTTTTAAGTAGATCCTCAAAACAGCAGAAATACCACGAGGAAACGGTCTAGCATCGGTGATGTATAGGAAGTGGGTGAGTGGTGTCACCCACCCCTCCCTATCATGCTTGCAGGCTGGTCTGCATGAGACGGGGCTGCCCAGACTCTGCCTGGTGTTTAGCGGGGGAGGAGATCAGAGGTTTTAAAAGCAACTCTTCACAAGGTATGAAGAGAAAGGAATGCTGACTGTCCACAGGGTTTGAATCAGTCCTGTGAATGGCATCAAAATTTAAAGTTTCCAAAGATCTTGTCAATAATTTGCATTCAAAGTCCTGCTTGAAGCCAGCCCCACCCCTTCATAGTCGCCTCAGGCAGCTGTTGGACCTGAGGAGAAGGGAAGTTCTCTCACTCCTCACAGGAACAAATCTAACACCAGATGTTCAAGGCTCACCACCCCGGGAACTTGACACACTAATAGGGAGGCTTTGGAGCCTCCATTCTGCACACAACTAAGGATGGGAAGTTTTCTTATATAAGGTTCAACATACAAAATGTCTCTCCAGTAGAGCTCAGTGATTCCAAACTTACATATAGAAGAATTATTGTGTAGAATTATTTACCCAAAACTATTTCACTGTGCTTTGTGGGAGATTTAGTGAATTTCAAAGGTAACTTTGATTGGACATGATTTGTGCCTTTTGTATGAATGTCAGAACCCAACCTATATGTAGATGCTCCTCTGCAATGTATTTGAGAAATTCACCCTTCTTACTCTGTTCTCCCAGGATGCATATGCTTCCAGACCCTGAACTGTCCTTGTATTTTGGTCATTTCCATCCTCAGGGACAGAGAAGAACAAAGGGAAAAGCAGCATGTCTGCAGGATTCTCCTACCCTTAGATGGGGGTATTTTTTTTTTCAGTCTGTACCTTACATAAATATTTCCAGGTCAAAAAATAATACATCACCCTACAATTTAAAAAGAGAAAAGAAAAGAAAGAAAAGCCACAGAACATGAAATATGTCACAGGCGCCACTCAGTCTGAAGCTAGCCCAGGTTTATCTCTGGTTGTCCACTGGCAGTTTGAACCATTACAGTTCGCTGATAACCAGAAATGAGTAAGCACTACGGCCGTTCAGAATGTCACCCTGAAGCACCCATAAAAAGCTCATAAGTTCTGCGTCAGCGGAGTTCTGTGGCCCGCACGCTGATGAGAGAACGTTTACATTACCTGTCTGCAGGTTACAAATGATTTTGTAATCAGCATCCTCTTACCTAGCTTGACCTGCTTGGCCTGGGAGCCAGAGCAACTCCAGAGCAGCTGCAAGGCCTTCCAACTCTTGGAAAATGGACATCTGAGAAGCAAAAATCCCTAGAGCCAGCTTTCTCAACTCTGAGCCCAGCCACATTCAATTAGCAACTCAGCTGTTGGAGTCTCCCAACGCACTCAGGTTTTGTGTGGTAGGAGAGAGGCTCGAGGTGCTGCCTGGCAGCGAGGTCCTCCAGGGAACTGAACGGCTGCAGAGACAGAGCTCTCCCAAACCACAAGGGCAGCCTTGTGCCTGATGACACAGAGATCACTGCCATGTCACACAGCGTCAACTGTGAAAATTTGTAATTAATTTTAAAAGTAAAGGACTAGAATGAGCTCTCTAGGTAACTCCTGCCTCCTCCTCTCCTGCCAACTCACCCGACCCCAAGCCACAGCTTGAGTACATGGGGTCCACCTCACTGGCCTTCCCAGTAGAGGTCAGGCTTCTGGAGCTTGAAATGACCCTGCTGGTCACTTTGGCCTGTGCTCCCAGCAAATGAAAAGTCAGTGGTGATTTTCGGTGCTCATGATGACTGTCTCTTCTTCAAATTTTTGGCATAACTTGGATAATAAAGTGCAAAAATCTTAAGAGAACTATACTTTAAATACACATTCCCGTACCGGCAGCCAGATGATGATCTAACGCATTTCTGGCACCCTAAAATTCCTGTGCCCAGTCTACCCCACACATCCACCTAACTGAAATAAATAGTGCTGTGCCCGCTTCTAGTACCACAGATTTGCACTGTCTGGTTTTGAATTTTATGTAAGTGGATTCACACTTGAATAACCTTATATGTCTGGCTTTTAAACTCGACTTTATACCTGTGATATTCATTCATATTGGTGTGTGTTGCTGTGATTCCTTTCACTTATGATTTTTTTTTAATGAATAAGGATTCGTGCTTGGAAGGCCTCATGCCTCTTGCCCTAGTCTCTCCTCCTGGTCTATTCAAATCAATATGTGAACTTGTCCCCATTGGTGGATTTGATAAGGACGGGAATGTCAGTTACAGAGATCATGTGGTCACAGAGAAATAAATGCATCCACTAAGCCTACACACAGGCGACTTCTTCCCACCATCCTCAAAGGCTTCGATGGGGTCCTTTTGAAACATGGACTTGGGCTCCACTCCAACAACATGAGAAAGTCCAGTGGGTTCTGGGAAAGCTTTTTGGAAATGCCTTCCCTGAAGGAATTTGATCACTGGCAAGAAACCAAATGGGCTGTAGGGTCTGGAGGAAGTTTATAACCAGGTCTTAGATCACGGCAATGCTATGCTGCATTCTGGAGGATAGCAACCAGCAGAGGAAAGTGTGATAGCTGGATGCTGGCTGGGAAATGAGTCAGAAAGTGAACAAGAGGTAGTGGAGAGCAAAACAGGAAAAAAGAGGCTCCCTGCCTATGCTGTAAGGAAAGGCCAGCAGTAAGGAAGAAGGCAAGCCCGTCTAGCCTTCGGGACCAAGGGGACAAAATGGTGTACTACTAAAGTGGGAAACTTGATTTTATTTGATTGATTGATTTTGTGTTAAAAATAATTGAGCACTGTTAAATGTGCAAGTTAGGATACACTTAGCAAACATGTAACTACCAGATTGGCCAGTAGATGGCAGGATAAGACAACCTAGTCTCTTCTGCACAGCCCTGCCTGGTTGGTTAAACGCAGACATGGCACTGGAGAGATTCTGTGACTTCATTGTCACAGGCAAATCTCTGTTGTTACTCCAACAGTCCAGGAGTCAAAAGTCCTGTAGGAATTATATTTCCTTTTCTCTACTTTTTTCCTTTTCTCTCTTAACCGTAGTCTATAAATAGATGTTAGAAATCAGGAAAGATCTCCTAAGTTACAAAAACACTATGGTTTGAGAAGTGCTGCTTTTCAAACTACCAAAAAAAATTTCAGAAAATTAAATTTATGAGAAACTGTCTTTTGTTATCCCCAGACTCACTGAGGTGCTGCCTTTGCTGTATCATCAGAAAATACTTTAAAAATTTCTGCTGTGTACTCAGGGCTGTGCTGAATATTAGAACATTCAAATCCCTCCTGGTGCAGAATCTCTGCCTCATAGCCATCAAGATCAACTCTTATTTACTCTGTGATCTCTTGCATGGAGAATTGTGCCTAGACATCAAATGATTTCAACAAATTCCTATAGGTTCTCTTCTCTTCCCTTGTGACAGAAAGCTAACACAAAGCAGAAACTCCCACAAATCCAAGACATATAATTAGCTGCTATGCTGTTCAGTTTAGACACCAAAGCCAGTTAAATTCTGTTTCCCCATTTTCAGGCTCCTTGCCCAGTGAGAACCAAGAACCTATGGTTTTTGTTTATGTTGTTGTCATCACCCTCTGCACTAAGCATGTTCTGTGGCTGGCCCTGTGAGGAGCAGCATGCATTCTTTTTAATTCCACAGCTCAATATTATTACAATTATCCCCATTTTATAGACTTCAAAAATGAAGTTTAACAAGGTTCAAATTGGTTGCACTTACAGAACTATTGAGTCTTCTCATGATGACAGTGATGGCATCAGGAACCGTCTAACTCTGTTTAAGAGGGGCCTGGGCCCCTCACCCAACATAGCAGCCCATCTGTGCTTCAAGCAGACACCCCTGTGTGGTTTGACAAATGTACCAGTGGTAGAGAACAGTCCATGTCATGTAAGGCATGTCCCAGATGTGTGATTCCTTCCCAAAAGCCCAGTTGCCAAGGCTGTGAAAAGCAGAGTTACACACTTCTGAGTTGACCGTCCAGAGTTTTAACCTCAACAACTCCCAGAGAGGGATAAGAAAAGGGAGACTATCCCACAAAATATGTGGGTCAAATTAAATATTCAGACCTTAAATGCAGTATGTCACTTAAGATCTCAGCACAGGTTGAAACATTAGAGCTGTTTGAGGTACGGGCATCCTCTCCCCTTTTCATTCTCAAATCACCCACACGTCCTTCCCCTGGCCCTTTTTTCTCCCTTGCCTCACTCCTTGCCTCTCCAGAGCATATTTACTGAGCAAACCTCTGGATGTTCTGTGCAGTTACAGGGACACAGCTGTCCTCTGCATTGTGAGAGCTCAATGGCCAGGCAGTGACACCAGACCCAGGAGCCAGCAGCTTTACACACGGCTCACTGAGAGGCCAGTTTGCTTTAGGGTCTCTAGCCCTGGAGGCCAGAGGATCATCTTTGTCTCTCCCTGTGCATCTTGCCTTGTTGTTGAAGTGCGCTTGCATTGAAAGCCAGTTCACAGGGGGCTGTTAAGCCTTCAGGGGCTCTGGATTTACATTTCATTATCAATCACTGTAGCAGGGGAGACACTAATTTGAGCAATAGGCCAGGTGCTACCATTACGTCTGGAAATGCAAATGGTAGAAGGGGCATTTTGCCTTTTATATACTAATAATTTCTCACATAAATGCATACTTTGTCTGAGACTTGTTTTCTTTTAGACTATGGTATCCTATCAAGCAAAACTTTAAAATTCTACTTTAGTTAAACATAAAATCTTTTACAATTTAAGCATTTTGTGTCCAGTTCAAGAAATCATACTCCTCACCATGAAAAACTTTTTATGTGACTTTGCATAAACAGATTTTACTTTTTCCCATTTAGATTTTTAATTCTCATAAGATTGTAGTAAGATACTATCCTGAGATCTACTTTAAAATAGGTAACTGATTTCTCCAATTTCATATATCATGGAGTTCATTTTCTCCATTGATTTGACCTGTGCAAGCATTAACTGGTCATGGTTCTTTCTCTGAGCTCTCTCCTTTGTTCATTTGTTATTTTCGTCAGTTCATAAGCTATTCTCAGATACTTCCCTTGCCCCTAGTCATGAAGTAAGGCCACATTCCGAGCCCCTCTTTTGACTCTCTCATAGTCCCCAGTAGCCGCCTCTACCAGAAAATCAAATGCCCGGCCCTGCTGGGCCCTGCCCAGGCCCCCCTCTCAGGTCTTCTAGTCAGTCTCTCTGATCTTATGCATTCTCGGAACTCTAAAATTTTCCAGCCCAGATCCTTCTGCTAAGTTCCACAACCCCACAAGTACCTCCTTGGGAATGTCACAGTCGCCTCGGACTCCACATGTCCCACGGGAGCTCATGGGCCTGCCTGGAGCCTGGCCTCCTGCTCCACCATCCCAAGCTCCCAAGATGGAGGCCTGAGTATCCCCCGCTTGTATCCTCCAATGCTGGCCTCCACCAGGACCAGTCAGCACAGAAGTCTCCATCTTGCTCCGCCAAAAATCTCTGGCTCTTCCCACTTCATTCCCACGCCATGACACTTGGGTGAGCACACCCCTGGGCAGCCCTCGTGCACCTGTGCTGCCTCATTATCACTCTGCAGGCCTTTCTGGTTACCAGTCTCAGCTCTTTGCCACCTACATCCCGCTCCCTTCCATTTAGACCAGTGGCAGTGTTTGCCTACCTGACTGTGACCACCCACCTAGGACCACATATAGAAGGCAGCACGGCAGAGACATTGACTCTGGCATGAAACAGACCTAGGGTTGTCTTTTGCTAGCTTTGGGCATATTGGTTAACTTTTCTGAGCCTCAGTTTCACCATCTGAAAAATAGGTATAAACACTTCAGCTATAGCCTTTGCTAGAATGTAACTGAAATTCACTTGTACCAGATTAAGCGACAGAAAAGGTAGTTTACTAAGTGGATTCCCAGAATGTCATGGAATCCAAGGAGCATTGAACCAGAGTCCCCCCAGTCTACAGCACTAGCTCATGACAATGAGGGGCAATAGAAGGAAATACAAATAACAGGATTATTATGGCAGTGCGTGGCACACTCTCTGAGTGTCCCTTGGCTGTTAGCTGTTATGTATAAGCTACTTGCATCTGACCCCAGTGTCTCTATCTGCAAACCAAGGACTTCAAATAGAGATCAAAAGAGATTTTGCTACATTTGTGAACTTCGTATCTGCCCTGTTAGTATCCTTAGGATATCTGATTAGACAGTGGAATTTTCCAGGCATACTGAGGGATTCAGTCTGTCTCATTTGTTTAATTTTCCCAGCCAGAACCTAATATCTTTCTCATTTGCTCTGCAGCAGGAGCAGAGGCACTGTGATGGGTATCCTCCTCCTGCTCCCTACTGTGGCTGTGGAGAGCCACAGTGACAATGGGGAATCCAAGCCCCTTGTCCTTCTCATCCCCCGCCTCCCTTCCGAGGCTCTCCAGACTCCTCTCAGAGGATCCTTACAGTTCCTTTGCATGTAACCAAACCTACAGGTCTGTGTGCCTGTTTTCCAGGGATTTCAGGGCCACTTACCCACTTCCCACACAAACACACACACACACACACACACACACACACAGAGTCACACGGCCACATGCCATCACATTCAGTCACACCAACAGATGCACCGTGAGGTGTTTCCTGCAGAGCAGTGAAACCTGAAACATTCAATTCTATCTAAATGCTGCCCAACTCTGTCATGATGGTGACACGACCTACAGCAAGTTGTGTAACCCTGTGCTTCCCCCTTGGTTTATCTTACTTGGTAAAATAAACATTATGTAAAAGTTGCATGTTTTTAAGTATACCTTTCAATGGCATTAAGTACATTCACATGACTGTACACCATTACTGCTGTTCATTTCCAGAACTTCATGCTGCAAAACTAAAACTCTAAATTCAATAAGCAGTGGCCCCTCCTTCCTTCCTCTCATCAGTCCCTGAGAACCACAGTTCTCTATGAATCTGAGAACTCTAAATATTTTATGTAAGTTGAATCAAGCAGCATTTGTCATTTTGTGATTAGTTTATTTCACACAGGGGCGGGGATATAGCTCAGCAGCACAGTGTCTGCCTGAGCTTGAATCCCAGTACCAAAAAAAAAAAAAAAACAAAATATATACATATATATATATTACACTTAGAACAATGTACTCAAGACCTATCCATATTGCAGTATGTGCCAGAATTTCTCTCCTTTTCAATGATAACATTTTGTTATCCACTCATCTGTTGAGTGATACTTGGGTTGCTGCCACATTTTAGCTTTTGTGACTAATGCTGCTGGGGGTGTGGATGTACTAACATTTCTCTGAGACCCTGCTTGAAATTCTTTTGGTATATTCACAGAAGTGGGATTCCCAGGCCACATGGGACTACCACACTGATTGCCACAGCAGTGTAGCATTTTACATTCTCACCAACAGAGCACAGTGGTTCCATTTCCTATGCTTGCTGGTACTTGCTACTGTCTTTCTCATAGTAGCAATCCCACTGGGTGTGAGGTGATATCTCACTGTAGTTTTGAGTTGCATCTCAGTGATGATTTGTGATTTGGGGTTTTTTTTAGGGGGCAGGTGTTGCTGGTACTAGAGATTGAACTCAGGTCCTTGTGCATGCTAGGCAAGTACTCTACCACTGAGCTACATCCCCAACCCAATTTGTGATGTTTCACATATTTTTGTGTGCTTATTGACTCTCTTCTTTTGAGTAATGAATATATATTCACACAAGTAGGATTTGCCAATTTTCTACCTAGACTTCCTGGTTTTTATGTTGTTGTTTTAGGTGTTCTCTATATATTCTAGTTATTAATTCCTTATCAGATATATGATCTATGAATATTTTCTCCCATTCTGTGAGTTGCCTTTTTATTCTGTTCACAGAGTCATCTGATGCACAGAAGTTATTAACTTTCATGAAGTTCAACTCGCCTACTTTTTATCTTGTGCCTTTGGTGTCATATTCAAGAAATAATAGCCAACTGTGAGCCACCAGTAGTTGTGGGCCAGACCAACTCCTTCCTGTGAACCAGCAGTAGCCATGCAAGCTGGGAGGAGAACCAAGAAGAAGCTAACCCCTTCCTACGAGCCAGCTGGTACACAGGCTGAGAAACAGGAAGTGTGGATACCCCCACCCCCAAGCAACTGGCTGATTTGGAGAAACATAGGCTGAGATGATAGCTAATGAAGTAAAAAAACAACTTAATGCTTGTATTGTTTGATTGATTTTATAGGCTTAAACCTGCTAGTCTGAGCATCTATTTAGAGGATAACAATATGCAATATAGCAACTATAGAAGATTTCCTTCTGAAGGTGGTAGCCATTGTTAATTCTCTGTCATCTTATTTTAAAGTCCTGCATCATTTTCATTGTTTTGTTCTGTTTTGTTTTGTTTGATTTCATTATATCTGATGGCATGGGCAGCTATTTTGAAGATAACAAGATATATTATGGTAGCCATTATTGATTTCCTATCATCTGGTTTTGAAGTCCTGTATTGCTTTCATTGTTTTGTCTTAACTGGTTTTACTTTGTTCTGTTTTGTTTGATTTTATTATGTCTGATGGTATGGGCAACTATTTTGAAGAAAACAAGAGGCATTATGGTAGCCATTGTTGATTTCCTGTTATTTTGTTTTGAAGTCCTGTACAACCTTCACTGTTTTGTTTTGACTGGATTTATTTTGTTTTATTTTGTTTGGTTTTAAAATAAAATAAAAAAAAGAAATAATGGCCAAATCTAATATCATGAAAGTTTTGCCCTACCTACATTTTCTTGTAAGAATTTCCCAGTATTAACTCTTATGGTTAGGTCTTTGATTCATTTTGAATTAATTTTTATACATGGTGATAGGTAAAGTTCCAACTTTGTTCTTTGCAGGTGGAGATTCAGTTTTCCCAGCACCATCTGTTGAAAACACTGCCTTTTCCTACTAAATGGTCTTTGCACTCCTGTTAAATCATTGAATCATATGTGAGGGTTTATTTCTGGGTTGTTTTATTCTACTGGTGTGTTTTTCTTTTTCTACCAATACCACATAGTTGTGATTGCCTTAGTTCTGTAGGAAGTTCTGAAATCAGGAAGTGTGGGTTTTAACATTTTCAAGATTGCCTTGGCTCTGTTATATCTTAAACCTTAATTTTACCACCTATAAAATGGCAATTATGCCAGGGATTTAGCTCAGCAGCATAAGCACCTGCCTGACAAGTGCTAGGTCATGAGTTCAATCCTTG
>RJWT010044590.1:0-11755 GCA_004365215.1 Cuniculus paca
AGCACTTCATTAATGTTCTATATACCTATCCCCTGACCCCAGCTTCTGAAGCACAACACTTACAATTCAGAGCTGCAGTTCATTAACTCTTTGCTATTGGTGAGCTGTCTTGTGCGTTGCAGTATGCTGAGAAGAATCCCTCCTCCCCTCCAATTAGATATCAGTTGCACTGCCCACCTTGAGGTATGATAATCAAAGACATCTTTAGGCACTGTCAAGTATTCCTTCCCCAAATGCCTCTACTGAGAATCACTATTTGGTCCTAGGGTACTGTAACATCTTCTCCCTGCCAACTCCAGGCTAACTCCATTGTAGGTTCCATATAAAACAGCAGGCCCTTCACATGGCCTAAAATAATGGAGACATATTTCAGGATTTTGAATCGTGTCCTGGTTTTGCTATATTCTGACTGAATCCCATGCATAATGAGTGCATGTAATAGGTGCTCACTAAGCATTTACTTAAGATAGGGTACTGCATCTGTGAACAAAGGATCCCAGGGATTCATAGACAAAATTCCACCAGTCTGTGAACTTTTAAGGGGCAGATTTTACATTTTCCTTTTCACTAATCTCTAAATTATAGCTAGACATTCATCAGAATGTTAAAAATAATATGTAGTAATAATTACTCAAATTATATGACTGATAGGTTATTTTATATCATAGTCTATTTGTTACATAGAGCAAAATATTGCTTATCCTCATGGTGGTAGTTATTAGATCTACCATTAGATCTTTTAAAATGTTTAACAAAGAACAACACATTTTATTATATCATCAAGTTCTTTTTTTATATGGTGATAATTGTGTATAAAGGGTATTGCTAATACGGATTTTTGATGCATTTAACTCTGGGAAGGGTTTATTTACTTGACAAAGGGGTTCATGGCAGAAAATAAGGGAAGAGCCCCTGCTTTAGAATGATCATCCAATACAAACTGTTCAAGAATTTGTTATGATTTAGATCTAAAATGTGCCCACACAGTCTTATGTGTTCATTGGAATGGGGGAGGGGCTCTTTTGAAAGGTGAATGGCTCATGGGGCACTGTATTCCTCAACCAATTCCTTCAGTGATGAGTTCACAGCTGAATGTGCTGTTAAGAGGAAGATCCTGACTGAAAGATGTGAATAACTGGGGGTCATGTGAATAACTGGAAGTAGTGAATAACTGGAAGGGTGTGTCCTTGTCTAGGAATCTTTCCTTTTTCTCTTCTTCTGCCTGCAATAGGTTGAGTATCTTTCTTCTTCTATGGCCTTTTGCTTTGCTGTTTCTGTTTCAGAGCCATACTACCATGGACTGATCCCTCTGAAACCATGAGCCATTATAAATCTCTCCTTAAATTGTGAGTATCAGGCATTTTGTCCCAGATATAAAAAAGCTGACCGATACAGAATCATCATTAAGTTTTCTGGATCAGATAAGGTGATAGCAGAAGAAACTGTAAATATCTTGATCTAACTAAATGCTACTATGCAAATATGATCATACATTCAATTCCCTGAGATTTCATTAACTCTTGTATATTATTAGTTCATTCACAATTGGCAGTAACACAGACCTTACCCAAAACTGGCTTCTCTCACTTGTAGAATTTCTCTGTATGGGAACCATAGAAGGAAAAGAAGACAGGAATAAGATGGAAAGGGAAAGCAGAATAAAACCATTTGACAGAGATCTAGTTCAACTACTATTCCACAATTCATTTCTTTATCTTTGGAGTGTTCAGGAGACAGGACTTCATTTTCAAGCTACTATTCAGTTTACACAACTATATCACAAGATTCAGAGTGGTTTTTGATGTCATTTTCTTCCAGTGGGAACAGTTTCTGCAGCTTCCCCCATCTCCCAGAGAGAATGTGAATTTCCAGTTCTCAGTAGAGTACCTCCTCAACATTTCAGTGGTTCCAGTTCTGTGGGCCACTTGCTTATGAATCCCTCTAGCCCATTTTCAGATCTTATATCCTTGATAAGTACCCAATGGCAGGCAGAGTTCATGCTTTTAAAGCCAAGGCCCTCGTCCCTTCTTGGCTCCACCAGAAATCTCTGATCACAATTTACTTAGGAGAGACACATTTTTTGAGTCCTGGGAGGAAGAACTAAGGCAGAGGAACTTGCTCAGGCTCTCATGCGAGGACACCCTCATTAAACACACAACTGAACCATTGGAGCCTGAACTCTTCCAATAACCAGTCAGCCAGACAGTCGGAAGTCAAGAGGGAAAGTCATTTTCCCTGGCAGCCAAGACGCATTTAATAGCCAAAGCAGAAAAGCACATTACCTTCCTTCATAGCTCACAGGCATCCTGCATATTGATTTCATATTGGCTCTCTCCTTTGTTGGGTTAAATGCAATCTCTCCCACAAGACCATGATACAATACAAGTGTGTTCTGACCTCTGATCAGCTCACATCAAGCAACCTAATGGGAACAACAATATACTGCATTCAGGGCTCATCAGATATGCCTGAGTTCTCTCCAACCAGCATATTCCTGGCCTTTCTCATATATTGGCCCTGTTTCCTTGAGACTGAGGGTAAAGATGAGCAATCTGAACTATTTGTGAACTTTTGGACTCTTATAGAGCAGGATACCTGAGTGTTTTTGTTTTTGTTTTTGAAGATGTGTTTTTCAGTCAATGCCTGTGTCTGGTCTCACAATTAGCAAATCTGTTTAAAGTATCCCTGCCTGATCATCTTCAAAGTGTATTATAAAAGAGACTTTAGGTCTTGCCCTTCCCCAATCTGAAACCCTTCAGTATATCCCCACTATCTTTAGCATAAAATCTAAGCAGTGTAACATGCGCATGGTACTCACTAAATTCTGTGGTTTTCTAATGGATCCATAGCACATGTTCATACATACATATCCATAGCTAACACAGCATATATACATATAACACACATATATTTAAGAAATGTTCATGTCATGTATATATGTAAAACAAACAATATAGAATTACATATATATTTGTTACTATATGCTTATGATTGTTGGAGTTTAAGACACACTACCCCAAAATATGGTACACTGACATTTGAGGAAAAAGAAGAAATCCTTCTGCCCTGAAGAAAATTCTAAAACCTACGAAGGTCACTCAATGACCCTCCCCCACACTTCTCTCCTCATGTAACAGGTATCTTGCCGTCTACTCAGAGGGAAGGAATGAAGACACAGATATTACCGCAAGTACCTGCGTAAATAAGCCTTGCTAATCCACTCTTGTGTCCTTGTACTTCTACATGACTACCCACTCTTTAAACCTCAGCGTAACAGTTTTCCACACAGTTTTCCCCCCTTTCTTTGGGTATTTATTTCTAAAGGCTTCCACATCACACAAAAGGCATACTAATTAAATTTACTATGCTTTTCTCTTGTTATTCTGGCCTCGTTAGAGGGATGAGCCTTCCAGCGAGGGAGGAAATGTATCGCTTTTCTCCCTTCTATGACATATGTGTGGGGAATCATGGTTATTTCACCACTGTTGCTTTAAAGGCAACGTTGCAGCTGAGTGATGAGTCTGCAGAACACTAACTTCCCACTTTGTAAGCCATGCACAAAAACTATCCATATCTTACTAAATGATCTAGCCATCTAACTGCTTGTCATGGCTTAAAGAATATTATTTCTTCCTCTATCCCAATATAACATCGAAAATCCCTTCCCAGTATAAACATACATTTTGTTCTAATCCCCTTAACCACTAACATTAGTCAATTTTTATGCATTTGTCAATTCATTTTACCCAGGAAGGACTGTCACTAGCAATGCCAAGGGTACTGGACCTTGTGGAACCAGAGCATTATGTCAGTCTTCAAACAACACTGGCTCTCCTTGAAGTTGAGATGGACAGTAGAACCACCACCACCTGATGGGAGGATCCTGGAGGGACATTTCCTAGAGCTCAGGTTAAAATCAGATATAAAAATAACCTTTCACCCCAATGCCATGGTTCTCTCTTGGACTCACCTGCTGCTTTCTGGTAGAGTATTAATAATTTCTTAACTTTACTATATTCCTGTTGGTAAATTCTTTTCACCTGCTGCAGCACTGGCCTCTCACACACCTGTGCTTTCCTGGTAATATGTTAAAAGCAAAGGCTCAACTTTATACTGAACAACACTGACTTCTGCAGTTTCAGCAGGTAAACCTCAACAAGATTGTTATAAGAAGTGAACAAAATATAGGTTCCAGATTCTGATTATCAGGGTTGTATCTCACTTCCGCCATTTAACTGGCTGTGTAACCATAGGGAAACTGCCTCTCTATTTGCCAGTTTTCTCACATGCAAAATGAATGTGAGAATAAAAGCCTAGTTCAGAGAACTATCCTGAGATCACACAGTAGCTGGTATGGAGCGAATATTTAATAATGTTTACGATGATAATCATGACCTCTCCCCTCTTTTGTCTGGACACTCTTGTCGTTCTACCTTTCACCTGCGTTGAACTTTTAAAACATTTTTTGAAATGGTGATGCTTTACCAGGACTTTGAGTAACCTGTATTTTGGGCCTGCAACAGCTGTTCCATATTCAGCCCTTCCAACCCTGAGTTGAACTATAATGCATTTCTCCAGTCTTAACCATCACTTCCTTCAAGAAGACTTGCGTGACCTGTAAAATTAAATCAAATAAATCTCCTAAGTTCATAATTCCAAAGCACCTTGGACTTTGCCTCCATGTTACCACACATTGTTTCCTGTGTAAATATTTAAAGCCTCTGTCTTTCCTGTTTGGTTGTGGATTCCAGAAACGCAGAGTCCTGGGGTGCGCCTTTGGTCAGCACAGCAGTTGGCCAGAAAAAAAACCTCTATTAGTATATACTGAAAGTGATCAAATCTCTTTTGAATGGAGAAGTGCCCACATTACAGTTTAAATAAATGCAGAAATGTTTCCTGTGGCTATCACTTCCTTTCTTTTCCTGAACAGTGCAAGTTCTTGTGTCATAAAAAATATCCGAGTCAAACCATGCTAGTCTTTTCCCTTTGACTTGCAGAATCAAGCCAATATCAAATACTTCCATTACTATTTCCGTATACCCCGCAGAGAACACTGCCATAAGGGAAAATCCCCAAGAGGCTCCAACTGATCTCTGAAACATGTCTGTAACTCCAGTTTTTGGGGAAGTAAGCAATTCCTGTTTGCTAAATGCTGATAATGACAATCATTTCCCCAAAGAGGAATCCAAATGTGTTCCTTTGCTGGAAAACACAATGTCTCTTCACCCTTCCTCCTCTGTCACAGTAACTGTGCTCAGGGTCCAGCTATTCCTGCTGCATAGAAGCCTGGCATTCTCTCCTTTGCTTCTGCTAAGTCACACTCTGCCCCCTTCCCATGCAGTCATCCTTAGTTTTCTAGCAGATTTCTCCCCATCAACAAGGCAGGCAAGCTTGATCTCCTATCTATTCTCTAGCACTTATCTAATGCTTTCAGCACTGTAAGCCAAGTTCTAGCTAACATTTGTGTTGAAGTTTTTAAAAATACTTATTGCTATGTATCATTTCACTGAGTATGTTCTTTGCCCTCACTACTAGACTATAACCTATGTATTTTAGGAGACAGTTTTCTTCTGTGTCCTTAATCTCTGCATTGAACATGGTTGGAGACAGTTGCGCCCAAGGTACTCAGTAGGAATTTGCGAAGGCATAACAATAATAGGCATAAATATTGGGGGCACCAACTGTGTGCTCGCTTTTGTGATGACTACTTTACATCTATGATGCAGTTACTCTTATCCATATTTCGTAGATGGGAAACCTGAGGCTTCCAGAGATTCAAACTCATCTGAGGTTGTACCATCAGAGCGAGAAGTAGAATCTAGGCAGTCTGTGTCTGAATCTGATGTTGACTTAACCATTCTACTGTCATTATGGAGAAAAGTGGGCATTTGCTTCTATTCTGGGCTCTGAAAGGATCTAGATATTTTCTTCTCTTATCTTGCTTCCTTTGTTGGGGTTTGCCTTTGCCATGTTACTATTTCTAGGAAAGAGACAGTGCAAAAGGAGTTAGGGTTAGGAGAACACATGGCCAAGTGTGCTCAAAAGGGGGTAGAAAAGCTCAAGGAGCCTCAGACAATACTTTAGTACAATCAAATAAGCAAAGAAAATTTAAGTTCTTCTGATAAACAGAATAAAGTTAATTTCCTTCCCTATTCAATACACCGAGAGCTTCTTATTCACATTGTCACCTCATTAAATTACTTGTGTCACTGTGGACTATTGAACAATCCCCTCGTCTTCTCCTGGAAGAGAAGGAAGAAAAACAAAAATTCTACTCAGGTGGCTTTTGCTAGCATAAGAATATTCTGCGACAGTCAATATAATTAATAACAAAGGAGACAGTAGAACCAGACTCTGTGGAAAGCCTCTTGACACCCAGGATGGCCAGAAAGAAGCTTATCTCCTCATTTGAATGCACTCAAACTGTGTAACTGGCAAGAAGAAAACACTGACAATAAAAACAAACCCACAGATGCCTGAAAGCACACTGACTGTGGCTTGATAAAGAAAACAAAATCTTGTCACCCCCACCAACAAAAAACAAAACCATCTCCTCGGTAAGTGCTGTAATTGGGTCTTTCAAAGCAGCCCAGTGATGAGTCACATCAGGTCTTTAACCAAACTAGGAAGACAAATGTCCATGCTGCTGGTTCCCTTCCCCCACTTCTGGGCAGCACAGCAGGAGACAAGGCTGAGGAGTCGGGAGTGGGGTTGAGGAGGTGGGGGGTTGGGGAGGTGGGGGTGAGTAGCGGGGAGGTGGGTGATGTCTACTCCACTGGTGCTGCTGGGACAGCTGCGGCCACTCGCACACAACTGTGAATCCATCATGCTCCTATTAAACCTCATCTCCCTGATGCCAAAGGAAAAATTATGTGGTGCCCAGTGATGCTTTTTCCTTCTGCTACAGGAATTAACCCCTTAAGCTCCAATACCGCAGCTCATGAGGCTTGTACGCAGGGGTTTAGATATATACAGAAGTAGCTGATGGAATCACCCAGGCTTCCGGACTGGATCTTTTACATATTTTTTTTTTTTGGAGAGTTATGAGAGCTGCACTCCTGATACCATTTCACATGAAATCCCCATTATTATTTCTCTATTGTAGAATTGTGCTTTTTCTCATTAAGTATCCCTGGTTTATTAGTTTGAGGCTGTTCATCTGAGACTCTTTTATATTTGGCTTCCTAGCTGCATTATTTATGGGAAATGTATTTTTATGATCTAATACATTATTCCTGCATTCCTGTAAATAATAAAGCAACTTTGGAATGAGGTGCCACAGAAGAACTATACAACCACCAATTCTTTTTAAGGAGTTGAATCCCCAGAAGTTTATCTCTGCTAATGATAAGGGAGAGCAGATGGTGGTCCTGGTAAGTTTCAGACTTTTCTGATTTATTACTCCAATGCTATAAGATGCATAGGTTCTTGCATTCCAAGGATCAGTGTCTGAATTATTCACTTTTCAACAGCCTCTATGAGACATCGGGCTCCATTTTTAAACATCTTTCAGCCTCCCTCATGCTTCCTTTTACTCACTGATGAAATACTTTAGGAAAAGGAGGAAAGGACAGAGGCAAAGCAAAACAAGAGGAGGAAAAGTTGCTTACTGAGAGCCTATATATGGTCCAAGTGACGTGAATAACATGAGCAGTGTCACACGGCCACAACATGACAAAAACAAGTTGTGTTGCACTCTTAAACCTTTGAGTTCCTCCCTATTGCCATGCTGGAAGGCAGGCTGGATTAGGAAGCTACAGGACAAGGAGTAGGCTTGTGACTCCTGAAGATGCACCAGGAAGGCAGCTGTGGCCTCAGTAACTCTCTCTGGAAGGTTCCTTCAGAGAACAAGATGAGCTGCGAGGCAGGGACTACATGTGATGAACTCCGCTAGGTACCTGTTCCAGGACACCTCTGTGGCCAACTCCTGTCTCACTGTCTCTTCAGGTTCTGTGGGGGACCCTCCTAAGCATTCAGCATCTTTCGAGGGGATTTTACCCAGCATTTCCCACTGCTGAGTGCACCTCTCTGAGGCGGAGGTGAAACTTCAAGTCCCGATATATGTAAAGCAGAACTATTCATTTCTGATCTTGTCACTTAGTGTTAGTGACGCTATCCTTGACTAAGAGCCTCACAAGATGAAAGATATTCACAACTTACTTGCCCATTTATTAGCCAAGTTTTTTTCAATTTTTTTTAACTAGGAACATGTTTGCAGTACCTAATGATTACCTTTCCTGTGAGAAAAGGTTGGTATGTATACACAACACATCTATTTCTGTCTCATCTCTTCCCCCTCCTCTCTGACTCCCTCCCTCCATTTCTCGGTACCCTTCCCATTTGAGAAAGGTCAGTTTTTCCTAGTACCTATCTCTTATTTTGATATATATTTTTTTTTCTCATATAAGAACCATGCAGTATTTAAGCTCATATGTCTGATTTATTTTGCTTAACATTATTGTCTCAAGATGTATTGATTTTCTGACAAATGACTCAGGCATATTCTTTATGGCAGAGTATTACTCCATTGTGTATAGACACCACAGTTTCTTTATCCCCTTTTTTTTTCCTGATGGACACATGGGTTGCTTCTGATATTTAGCTATCATGAATAATGTTACTATAAACATAAGTATGCATGTTTCACTATATTGTGATGTCTTTAACTTAGGAATATACCTAAAAAGGGAATAGCTGGGTTGAATGGAATTTCTCAGTTTAGTTTTTCTGAGGAATCTCCATACTGATCATAGTGGTTGTACTAGTTTACACTCCCACCAACAATGTAGAAAGGTTCATTTTCCCCCATAGCCTTGCCAGCTTTTGTTTTTATTTGATTTGTTGATAATAGTCTTTCTTTCTGGAGTCAGATGGAGTCTCAATGTTCTTTTAATTTGCATATCTCCAATGGCCAGTGATGGGGAACATTTTTTCATTTATTTATTAGATGTTATTTGTGCATCTTCTTCCGAGAAGCGCCTCCTTGTTTCAGTTGCCCATTTATGAGCCACGTTTATTTTATGTTAGATGCTGTTGCCCACTTGTCCTCTCTTCTCTTTTTTTTCCTAGGATAGGCCTTTGAAAAATCTCAACTGTGTTTAATATTCTTCTGACTTAGGTACAAACTCGCCTTTCCTTCTTTTTACTACACTTTCAGATTAGTTTTAAGGCATTGCAGTGTTCAAATTATTTCAACTCATTCATGCAACCAATATTACTGAGCATTTACTCTGCACGAGGCACTATTCTAGATTCTGCTAAGCAAAACTTCCTGCAGTCAAGAAGCTTACGCTGTAATGAGGATGAGTTGGAAAAAATAAATAATTGTATGCCACGTCACATTATGGTCACTGCCACAGAGAGCAATAAAGCAAAATGGAGGTTTCTTTAAACAATCAGCTACTCAACTCTTGCCATTGCCCTGCGAAAGCAACCGGAGGCCGGGTGCGGTGATGCACGCCTGTAATCCCAGCACTCTGCAGGCTCCAGCAGGAGAAGCAACCTGAGCTATGTAGCAAGCTCAAGGCCACCGTGTACTACATAGTGAGACCCCGTCTCAAAAAACCAAGGGGGAAAAAAAAGAGCAACCATACACAGTAAGTAAATAAATGTTCTAGTGACACATTATTTACATTATTAGGCAGTAGTTTTAGCTTGATTTGGCCTATTGGCCGCATTTTACCAACTCCTAAATGCATAGCAGTAATAACATAGTGTTTTTATGAAGTGATCAGGAAAGATTTCTTGGATCAGGTGATATTTGAGCCATTCCTGGGTCCCATAGTCTCATGTGTAACTATTATAATTTGCTACTACTGCACCATTGATCATTATACCCTCAACCAATATTTTAATTTTCTTTCCCTAGCACCTATACCCTCTTCTGCTAACAAAACCCTTGATAGTCCCTTAGAGCACTGCCCTCTGCTTCAGTCACTCTTCACCCCTAGCTCTAGCAATGTGGAGAAGACCCAGGCCTTACCAACCAGCACATACCATCACCTTGGTCTTGATGATTGGTTCACAGAGTCCAAGTGAGACCAGTACAGTAAATTCCAGGACATTTTTAGAATCATATTGGAAGACAAATACTTTTTCTGCTCATCAGCAGAACTGAAGACAGAGTACAAGATTGGCAAGCAGAGAGTTGAGATACACTAAGAGAAAGACAGTGAGTCTATGATTTTGTCTCATTCTATGAACTACCAAATTTACAACCAAATTTACCTTGCAGTCAACTGTCCTATCAGACGAGGCAGTAAATTTTCCAAGCCCTCACTTTGAGTTGGATTTATACGTTATACAGTGAAGGCAGTTCTGACTGATAAGCATGTGCTATTCCATTCTCCAAGTTAATACTCCCTATAGTCCTCCTGCCCCCGATGTATACTCAAACCTGAGTTTGAATGTCCCTGTTTGACAAAGTTTAAGATTTCTAAATTCTCCTACCCACTCCAGTTGGATTCTCTAAGTACTTTATTCTATCCTTCTTAGACTGCAGACTTCCTTCTTGGGCTCTCAGATATTTGCACTGTGTATTATCCCTTGTGAGGTAAGGAACAATGGCATGCATCTCTTGTCTTCATAGCATCGGTAGTGTTGACTTGGAAATTGCACACACACACACACACACACTCAGAGGATGGATACATACCCATTTAATGAATGAACACTTTTCACAATACTCACCCTCTTTTCAATTTAACTATCAACTGCTAGGTTGCAACAGAGCTTCATCAAAAACTAATTCAAAAGGCTGAATGTATCATCTGAGTAGTCCTAAAGAAGTAAGTTCAGCATCAGGCCACATTCAAATTTCTATAAATTTTATGCTAATTTAAATGGATTTAGATTTAATTAAAAGTATTTTTCAGTTGATAATAATGTAACTCAGCTAATTAGCATCAAGTGGCATCTAGAGGACGTATTTAAAAAACTAATCTAGAGTATAAGTAGATCTAATTAACAATGAGAATAGCACTTTATAATTATGCTTTGTTTATAAATGCATAATTTTTCAATGAAATTGGTCATTAATGATAACCAAAGTCATGTTTCTCCTGGTGTCGAAATGAACGTGTATCTTAGATGCTTTGGCTTTTTATGTTGCTTATTTTCTTGTTCCTTTCTAAAGGCCATTTCTGTACAATATTTAATGACTATTTTCTATAGTGAAAACTAACTATCATGCCTCATCTCGCACATTAATTTTATGCCTTTTTAGTAATTAAGTGGATGGATCTGATTGTAAACTTAAATTCTTTAGTGCCAGCTAGACTTGCAGCATCGAAAACACAAGTACACAAAAACATCATATGAACCTGATATCTGAATAACAGCAAGACCTAGAAGACTGAGAAAATGGTGAATTCCTAAAGAGAATTAAGGACATGGGCTTGGAGAGGCAGAGAGTTGGGAAGTGGCATAAATTCAGGTGCAAGCAATAAAGTAGAAGTGACGCAAAGATCCTCACATGAGGGAGTAGAGTCCAGGCTGCTGGAAATCTGAAGAATTGAGAAGGCAGTTTAGGGAAAATACAGACCTGGGAGTCATCTGAAATGAAGCCAATGCTGAAATCATACCTAGAACATTTGTAGATGTGGTATTTTCTATAGAAATGTGAAAAGAATAAAATAAGGACTAAGTAATAGGCAAGTTTTCATGTAGGTGACCCCTACTGTGAAACCACACAACTTACGTAGGAGAAATGTGGGAAGAGTGGGCAAAAAAGTCAAAAGGAGAGGATTTCAGAAAC
>RJWT010044591.1:0-11772 GCA_004365215.1 Cuniculus paca
TTGGGAATATTAATTATCACAACATTTATCTGCCATCTTTTTATCCTACGTGTTCAAATGTCTCCTTGCCACTGTAGGAAAGGCTACAATTCCTTCTCATAGGCCAACATTTACTCCTTAACTTTCTTAACTCCAATGCACACCATTCTCTGGGTTCTCTGTGTGGGATTTGAGTCAGTTATGTCCATCAGTGCCAACTGAGGTAAAGGAGTGGTAGGAAGCACACAACCAGAAGAAAGCTGTCTACTAAAAATGGTCTCTAAAATATTTTCCCTTAATATATTTTATTAACTTTTCATAGAACCTTGTAGATAGAACATCTAATTCTTTGGAAAGATCTTGAAATATCTTGATGGTTTTCTGCTTCACATTTACTTACTGTTTTATATCCATGATGTCATGGTGTCTCAAATGTTCTGTAAGGCTGTGAAAGAGATTTCAGATAAATATTGGAGATTTTTAAAAGAAAATATATTTCTATTAAATAAACACAAGTGTTTATGAATAAAGAAAAAAATCTAAGGTTAAAATGACTGCATTATGTACAAATACTACAGAATATTTACAGAAAATGAGTCCCATTCCACAAAGTAAATATTTCCAGGGACTACTTTTGACATGATTGCTAAGAAAAATTTTAGAGCTTTAATTCTGGAATTGACTTTAGGTCACAGTTGCATACAACAATATAGCGGTATGATTTTATAAAGTTAAAATCTTGCTTAACAATTTTTTTAAAATTAGGATAAGGCAATCTTTATCAGGACTATTGCTTTAAGTATAGGAATTACTGCAATGAAATTATACAGTGGTGGAGAAAGATTAGATTCAATTTCAGACATACTATGAATAAGTAAGAACTTATAGCCAAGGAGATGGGGTTAATGGATAAAAATATTTCTGAAAGGAAACATAAGCAGTAAGGGAGATTCTAGCTAAATCTACCTAAAAAGTGTAATTGCTGAAAATGCTGTAAAATAATTAAACAACCCTGAGAGGTGGAAGAGAATGTGGGACCAGATACAATTTGAGGATCATCTGATGGCAAACTAGAAGAGCTCTTGGTGAGCTGTTTTGTTAGAGCTTTTTGCTAGCCTTTTTTATAAGCAAGTACGTTGATGTTCCCAGGAGAATGTTCAGGAATCAGATCAAAGTTCGGTCAACCAGAAAGTCTTTGGCCATAACCATTCCTGATTTTAAAACAATAACGTTAAACAATATCATTAAGTTGTTTGGGGTTTAAACATACATTGTTTTACTCCAAATAACTTATTTCAAGAGAAAAATGTATCCTGATAGGATTAAACTTGTTAAAAAATAAAGCTATTCCAAATGATGGAATATAATACTTGAAGGTAATTCCTAGAGGAACTCAAAAGATGCTAGTAAATTAAAACCAAAGCATATTGTTTTGAAAATTCAGCAGTCATTTGAAAATAAGTATATGAAGAATCTATTTTTTATTTCCTTTTTATAGGGAATGTTACGTTTCCTGGACATGGTCACAAAAAGTCAAGTCAGTAAAAAAATATAACAAGTATCTTCTACTGAATAGAACTATGGTTTTTTTGAAAGATAACATTGTTTTCTCAGGCAGGATACAAAATGAAAATGGTTTCATTTTTACTTCTCTAGTGGAAGTTAGTTAATATAATCCTTTCCATGATGAACAACTGTGTATGCATACACAGAGTAATTCATACATTTAGTGGTCTTCAGTTTTAGATCAGATAATTTTTGTATTTAATGTAATTTTTGCTAATGCTATTCCTTAGCTTTCATTTAGGAATAAGCTAATTTATGTAAGAATGGAATTTAGTAACCATCAGTGAGAGTGCAAGTGACATTTTAGAATTTTATGTTTTTAACAAGTTTGTTGACTTTTTTTATTCAGATACTTAAGTGAGTATTCTTGTGCCACATTTTCAGTTGATATCTTTTATTTAACTAAATTCACTCATATCTAGTTCTCATGCATTTTTAGTCACAGCTGATCTCCTCTATGTATTTTGAAGGTTGAATTACACTTATAATTTCTTTAAAATGTCCTTGAAATTTCACTCCAACTTGAATTTTGCATTTTAAAGGTTAGTTTTGTGAGTGAGATTTAGTTGCATTTTAAACAGTAGCATATATGTTTCTTGATTTGTTTCAAGTGCAGACTAAGCACAACACATTTAAAGACAAAGATTTGGATATAACCGATCAGATTTTTTCTGGATCTTTAGAAGTGCAGTTTTAGATATTGTTCTAAGTAATTTATATTGTTTTTAAAGTTCATCGACAATACCAAGCATAATTCTATTTCTTAAAATTCACTTTCCTTTTTAAGAGTCTTTTTTGCATTTTGAAAAATTAGGTATGCATAATTAATAAGATAACATTTCATGAATTTGTTAATAAGTTACAGGAAAGATGCATTTTTCAGTTAAGTAAATGTTTCTTATCCTAACAGTTGTTAAAATTGGTTGGCAAAATACAAACAGAGGTACAGAGAAACTAACTTACACATTCTGTAACAGTACATAGAGATCCTGGTTTCTTAGTTTATTGTAGGCTCTTCCACATTATATTTTGGCAGCCCATCCTAAAAATGTGGATGCTTCTTCTGAGAGGGAATTTGGAAGCTCTGCAGACTACACAGCAAGTTATCTATCGCCAAACCAAGTTCAAGGTTGGACTTATCTGGGAAAACAATAAGGCTCTGTGACATAAAGATCTTCGCAGGGTTCACTCTTTTTGAGTGACTGACTGAGGATGAACACAAAGAGATGTCTGTCCTGAAAGTCCCCACTGGGGAGACTACTAGACCAAAGCAACATACAATTTAAGCTCTTGAAAGGAGGAATAAACGTAAGACTTGTAGTCATTCACATGTGGCACTCTAACTCTGATAGGGGGAGTAATATTTTAAAAAGTCTAAACCAACAAACAAACTGGAAGGTACCATCTTCAATACTTGGAAAGAACTGGAAGCAATTATTCTAATTAACACTATGCTTTTGACGTAGTACATAAAAGAACCTTAAATTATGTTTTAATAGATTGTAATGACTATTAGGGAATATGTAGTACAGATCAAATAAATACTAATCACAGACATAGTCTTATATGACCTAGCTATCGCCACTCTTAAATTGCTGATAATAAAGATTCTAATAGAAGCATGTATCAAAACAAAGGATAAGTTATGAGAAAATTAGTTTAAGTTAAAAGTAAAATTGTGTAAGGCCTACCATGCTGGTCCATACCTGTAATCCTAACACATGGAAGTTGAGGTAAGTGCATTATGAGTTTGAGACAAGTCTGAGCTAGATAGTGAGATCTTGACTCAAACAAACAAAAAGTATATAAAATATAGAAAAACATGTGAGTTGTGTTCAAGTACATTATATTCAGGTTGTTTCTTGAATGGCCTTTGGAGAAGGACTGTGTAAGGTCTTCAACCTCATAAATAGCATAGCCACATTGTTTCACCTGTTATTACTGACATTGCTGATGGAAGAATTTCTCAACTGGCAAACGGTAGATTATTACCCTGGATGCTCATATACATTGGCTTGAAATCGGATCATTTTAGTTTTCTCTCTGCTTAAATTATTTAAGAATTTTAAACTTGTATAATGGATAGAGTTGGGATTGAACAAATTTACAACATATCACACGCATACACATGGAAATAAATTTTGCATGCTTTTAATATTAAATGTAACTTTACTTACAAGTCAGTATGCTCTTGAAGCTAATATTTTTGGAATTAAAGATTTTTCTGGAAGTCTCAATTTCTTTATGCATATAAATTTGTTTATTTATTTTGACATTTCTGCTGAACTCTTTGTGTTGCTTAGATTTCAGTCTTATTTTAGTTCTATATATGTATTCCATTCTTTTGCATGGAACATTTTGAATATTTCCTTTAAAAATTGTTGGTGTTTAATTTTGTAGCCACAACTAGATGACATACTTATTTTGCATCTGATCTGCCTTATTTTATTTTGTAAACAACATTTTGGCATATCTCTAAAATCAGTGCTTTATATATAACAAAGGTTGATTATAAAAAAGCAATTCAGTAAAAATCATGCCTGTATTTATAATTCACAGAAATTTGCCTATGATATGATTTGCATATGATTTGCAAATTTGCCATAGACCTTGTACTATGTATTTAATTATCCGTATTTCACTATTGTCATCTTTTTGTTGGATGTCACCAAAGCTGTCTCACAGGTGTATATGGAGTTAAAAGGCATTATGGTTTGCAATCTCAGCATAGTATTTTGTATATAAAAAGTTCTCATTTAATAATAACATGAAGAAAGTCATTTGAGACTACGTGTTCACAGCAATAGTGAGTTGGCTTTCCCATCAATGGATTCAAATTAGAATCCATATTAATGGTAATTAGCCTATCATTTCAATTTATCTACATGAATATGAAATTTAATAAATGTTTATAATTGATTTGAATGCTTTCCTCATATGTTTTATACTAAATTTATTCATAGTTAATACCTTTGTGATTTGGTAAAGATACATTATTGTATTTTTTTTCTTAGGATAGACAACAGATTGAGAGAGAGACAGTGGTAGATATGAAGAAAGCTGTTGGTGATTGTTTTAAGGTGTAAGAGTGATTAAAAGCATTGCATGCCAGACAGTAGTTAAAAATTTGTTGAAAATATCATATATATATATATATAGAGAGAGAGAGAGAGGGAGAGAGAAATCCTTGCTGTATTTCCTGAGATTTTTTAAGAAGGAGTGGAATATAGAATAGAGTAGTATGTAGAAAGTAAACAAAGAGTGTCATAAGAAAAACTGATTAATTCTCTTGTGAAAAACAGGAGAAAAAAATGTGATGAATACAAGGGAAAAAGGAGTTAACTGGAGGGAGGAAAGTTAAGACCAAAAGCTTAGGAAAGTTAAGATCTAAAACACATGTTAAGTGTTACCTATAAAAGGTGATAACAATGGAAAGATAATTGGTGTAAGTCTTTAAAATGATGCAAGGATTTGATGGACACCAAAGGAGAACATGAAAGTTTTACTGTGGAAGAAAATGTTACAAAAATGAAATAGAGAAGTAATTTTGTTAGAAAAATGTTTTTGACGTAAGAAGGGTTTTGAATTTGTCTTTATTTTCTAAAATGTGATTTAGTATTTCTCTGTGCAGTAACGTAAATGTCTATTGTCAAGAATGAATGAGTTCACAAAAAAGTACTGAATTTCAAGAAAGACAAAATTGGAAATTGGCAGTTGAAAGACAAATGGAGTATGTATTCTGAGTAGCTTGAATCATCTACCTTAACTTTGTTCTCACTGCTGCAACTTTCTCTAGCATTGTTGTCATTTTGTTACAATTTCAAAACATATGCAGAGTTGAATTCATTCAGTATTGGGGCTGCGTTAAGTGGTCACAATGAACAAAGAAACTTTAATGAGTTTAATACATTGGCAATAGCTATACTGTAGTACTGATCTTGGAAGCACCCAAGATTGAATTAGAAACAACATAGGAAGAGCTAATAAATTTCTAAGACTGCAGGTCTTAATGGGGTGAGGTTTCCACAAGAACAGAATATGTGACCAGTAGCAAATTTGATAAGAAAGCAGGAAACAAATATGGTTAAAATAATAGAGTAGGATAGTTGAATAATTGATTTTGAAAGTGAAATAAGTTCAGGTGTTGAAAGAATACATTGTATTACTATGAATTTGCATGAATAAATTAATGAAGGAGTTTATTTCAGCAATTAAGTGGCTCAGGACTTTTGGTGAAGAAATAGTGGTATGCTAGACTTGGCTTATAGTGACTTTTAGAAATCAAAGTATTTGACTGGCATTAGGATCATAGCTTGAAATCACCAAGGGGGCATAAAGTAAGGGGGGGATAAAGTAAACGAGGAGTAGAAACAAATAATAATGCAAATAAAACCACCAAATACCACACATTAGACTAAATTGTCCTTTCCAGAGAGCTAATTGTTAAACATTTATTGTTTGCTGAGGTGTGAAAATACATGGGTACTATAATATTCTAAAAATAATAACAGCATGCAGGAAATGACTAGAAGACAGGGATCAGATAGCAGCATCACGGTATGAAGGGTGAAAAATAAAGAGGACACTAATGTAATTTCCCATTCTTGATACATGTGGAATGTGAAATGCATTTTTTTATTTTAAAGAGAAAAAACAACAGAAACAATGATATAGAATTTCAAAACAAGTTTAATGTAAGGTTAACAATGCTTCATATATTGCATATTGTTATCTTCAAATTAATTGGTCAGGTTTCAAGATATAGGCATGAAAAATTGATCAAACAATACAAACACAAACTGTTCTTTTCAATGAACTAATAGAAATTACTAGTAAAATTATCTTAGGTCTCTTGGGTGTGTGTATAAATAAATATGTTTTTTCTTTTCCTTTTCTTTTCTCCTTTCCCCCATTCCAGTTGTTCTTTCCTTTTGAGTGTTTCCTTCCCCTTTCACAATATCTATTGTACATTTTGAATCTTATTTACTCTTTCAGTTTCTTGCACTAGGGAGAAAATACCATGTTTACATATGTGAGCCTGATTTCTTTATTATGAGTATGGTCTCAAGTTGCATCCATTTACCTATAAAAGTTTCAAGTTTATCCTTCTTTGTAGCTGAATAGTACTTCATTGTATAAAAAAACACATCTTTTTATCCATCCCTCAATTGATGGGCATTTGGTTCATATTCATGATTTAGCTATTATAAATTGTGCTGCTATAAACATGTATGCATATATGTTGCTGGTATGAAGTTTATAATTCTTCTGGGAAAATAGCCAGAAGGGGAATAGCTGGGTCGAATGGGACCTCTAATCCTAGTTTTTTGAGGAATCTCCACACTGATTTCCACAGTGGTTGCACCAGTCTACACTCCCACCAACAGTGGACAAGGGGTCCTTTCTCCCCACAACCCCTCCAGCATTTATTATTGGTTGATTTCTTGATGATAGCCATTCTTTCTGGGCTGAAATGAAATCTCACTGTTGTCTTAATTTGCAGTGAAATGCATTTTTATTAATGTTAAAATTGCATTTTAAGTTAAACTGAGTTTAAAATTGTTTATATTGAGCATTGTGTCACTGTGTGCTTTGCTTTAAAACTAGGCCAGTGATACATCTTCTCCTTTTGATTTGAGCCATAAACAAAACCTGAGAGAAGCAAATGTCTAGTTATTATTCTAAATATTCATGAATATATAGACTGTCTCCAGTGAAAAATATTAGCATTTATATGACCTAGCCTATTGATTCTTCAACTGAACAAATTGAGTTCTAGAAAGATGAAATTACTCATCAAAGATCACTTAGGTTGGCACTGCCAGAAGTGAAACTAATACCCTTTTCTTCCAAACTCTAGCACACGTATATAACTCTATTATATGCATTCATTTATTTTTCTAATTTCTTCTATAAATATCTGCTAATATCTAACATAAACCAGACACTGTTCCCGTTACAAAGGCTATAAATATATCCAGAATTCTCTGCCCCAGGGAGTGTAGTTATCCACTGGTGTGGATAGAAGCTGAACAGATATGTATAAAGAGGAGAGCAGACAGGGAGGTAGTCCTTACAGAGGGAAAGGGGACTGCAGGATTGCAGGAAGCTAAGAAGAGGGGAGAAGGGTAAGTAAAAAGGTTTAAGTTTCCTATGTATACTTACCAACTCCTCGTGATTCACGATGTATCACAAACATATGCTACTATAAAAAAGCTGATATAAATAATACTAGCCAAAACAATCACAAAAAATCCTTATAGTTTTAGCGTTGCAGATAAAAATAAAGCAGGAGTAAGATATGCATATTTGCTAAGCAAGAAGGTTGCAATTATAAAGTAAATATTGTAAGTATTCTTAAAAATGTGATATATGAGCAATGATTAGAAGTGAAAGAATAGTGTACACAGATCCACTGGAGAATTATATTCCAACTAGAGTAGAAAGCACACAAAGACCCTAGGTTACAGTATTTATGACTTTTATAATTAAAATATAATCAAAATTGACAATTCATAAAATCAATGATGTGTTTCCTTTATACATGTCAAATTCCTGATTTTGTGATCCACTAGAAGATGGACATCTCATTAGAATGGTTGATCTCAGCTCCCTATGAACTGCTTGAAGCTGTTTACTACTGTAGTGAAAGAACACTATCATATTGTATATATTTTAATATATTACAACTATGAGTATATTTTATATGTGCATGCTATTCATAAAATATTTTGATGAGATCTGCATCAATTCTCAAAAGAACATTTGAAAACCCAGTGAAGGTGAAGATGATGCTTGTAAAATTTTCAAATGCGAAAATTTGCTGTTTTTATTGCTGTTTTTATTTTTGCCTGTGTTTTTGTTTTTGTTTTTGCTTTTGTTTTTGCACTACTCTTCATAGTTCAGAGCTTCAGTTACAGAGAAGAGTAAGACACCCAGTAAAATCGTGACCAAGTACTGCAGGCATGGGCATGATTCCCTCTGAGTTTACTAAACAGCGGTCATACTTTGTTTTTGATTTATTTCTGCATGTAAAGTGCCATGCATGGCACTTTAAACCAAGCTGTGACAAATAGTACAATAAAAGAACAAGTGAGAGAATGAATAAGCAAACAATGTATTAAATGAAATGATAAGAGATATAAACAAAAACTTTGTGCTTCTGAGGCTTTTGGCTTGGAAAGTCCTGACATTGCAGGACATGTGGTTTGAAGACCCTCACTCAACAAGGGCTCAATATGCTTTCCTTATCTTTTCTCCTGGGGTGATTGGATTACATTGTAAGAAAAAGAAAGACATGCATTTTTATATTCCTAAAAGATTTTAAATTATCCTTAAAAGTAAAGTGATACACATAAGCAGTCAGTAGGTGGATGCTACAGTCCTGGCATTTAAATGTATAATCTTTCTGTATTGATAAATTGCATAAAACTTGCAATGAGAATAAATTCTTTCACCATTCTTATATCTTCTCAAAAAGACTTCCGATAGATTTCCTCATTTATTCTTCTTAACATTTTTATGATAACAGTAAGGAAGCTTTTTATTAGATAGGGATGAGGACTTGTGACTGGTCAATTGTCCTGCATAGACCCAATGTGATCAGATTTCTTAAGTTTACTTCATTTTGACTACAGCAAAATATATTGTTGATGATTATATATATTAACAAAAAAGGTAACATTTGATCAGGAGGGTTGCAGACATTTCATTTAAAGAATAAAATGCAGTGGCCAGAGAACTTGCTAGGAACTCTGACTGATATAAAAAGATGAGTCAAATACTGTTTCTACTACCTAAATATTCTTTAGTTTACCAAACAATTTTAAACTTTCTGCATACTATACTATGCTCAGGCATACTGCTCTCCTTTCTTCTTCTATTAGCTTGCAGTAGCACCGAGAAGAGCAGTTCTTTCTGTTTCTATTGTGCTTTCCTTCAAATATCCTGTTTTCAGAGATTGCAGATGCTTTGAGATAAAATTGCCAGAATTATTCTGAGGACTGACAGGTTTGCTAACAACCAAAAGCTTTTCAGATCACTGCACTAGAGTCAGATTCACCTCTGATATGAACCATATATGGCTTCTGTCCTGTTTTCCTGAATTAACTCTAATTTCCTAGTGACCGAGGTCAGATGAGTCCAGATAGGGCTCAGCTGTTCTTACCTAGCACATATGTTCCAGTACTTTTGGTAATTTATTTACTGTAATAAAAAAATAAAATGTAAATGTCAGCCAAATTCCCTTTTACCAAGAGAGAGCTTGCTAGAGGTTTTTTCTTAAACCACATGTTATGAACTGTTGTGTATGACTTTCTCATAACAAAAAGGGAAATATTTTATTATAGTATCTACAACCAGATAGTTAATATGGGCCTTGTGCCATGTGAATTTATGGCAGAGGAATAATTTGAGAAAGTGCCAAGTACCACCAATTTACTTTCGTAATTATGAAAAAAAACTGTCAGTAATTATTTTCTTTTCTGTTAGTAATTTTGCCTTACTCACTTATACACCTGAACTTAACTAATTCTGCCAGATTGAAGATATAGGAGATGAAACCAAAAGAAATGGAATTTATTCTTTAAAAAAAAGTCTTTTTGGATGTTTTACCATCTTCCTGTTTAAAGAAACTAAGTTCAAGTAGACATTTACAGTATTTCTTACAACAAAACATACCATTAGTACTCAATTTCCTCTGCATTGTTGATATTTTATGGTTATATTCCACAAAACAGAATTAGTATTACAAAATTAATATTCCTTTTCATTCATTAGAACAAACTATCCCCTAGAACTTAATGTAAGAAGCTAATTCTAAATTCTTACTATCAACTATTGATAGTGGTATTTCATTTTAGATAGTCTGTAAAGCTTATAAAAGTAGATAAGCACAAGATAGTTTGTAAATTTTAATTTGCATTTGACAACAAAATGAACAGAGGTAAAATTTTCATTTGTGTATCTAAAGGCATAATTACAAAATTAAGCCATAAATACTCTTTAAAAAGAAGATATATTGCTTAAATATGTTGCTCTCAGTAAGAGAAAAAAGTCCTGTCTATCCCAGTGAGATGAGAAATTCTTATTTTTTATCTTTTCATAATATTTTGGAAGGAATATAAATGTATTTATAAAGCAGTGTTGTAACACTAATATCTTAGTTTTAAAGCTGTCTCTCAATTGCTCAAGAAAAATGAGTGTAATCTACCTTAGTTATTTGAGATTAGCAAAACGCCAAATATTTTTAGCTTGCAGGCTTTATTTGGAGTACTAACAGAAACAAAACTAACATTTCTTTATGTTTTCAGTTAGATGCACATTTATTAAATTTTACATATTTGGATTGCATGCTATTTTTAAAGTACAAAATATTGTGGCAACTGTGAATTTTAAAGTGTGTTGTATTTCTTAGTCTTTTAATGTTTATTCTTGAAAAGAATCTCTTCTTTTATCTTTTTGTTGATGTCTCAGAGTCTTTGAAAACTGCTTTTATAAGCAGAGTTAGGAGGTAGTTTTATTGGTTTTGTGCTGATGTAGCAAAAACCCAATCAGCTTACGAGCCTCTGCATTTTGATAAAATAAACGCTGCTGGCATTGACATCCCACATCCATCCAAAGTAGCATAGAACTGTCATTATAATATTAGATTTATTTAAGCAAAGAAAGACTCAAGTGGAAATTCATTCTAGTTATTCACATTGGCAAATATGATAAGTTCAATGAGAAAATATGATTTTATTTACAAAAGTTTAAAAGAATGTTTTTCTTGTGCTCCGCTTTGTTTTCATAGGAATTTCATACACTGTCTTTGAGACATGATTTAAATATACTTGCCTGGCTTCATCTATTGAAATTACTTTGCAGAAGATAACTATAAGGATAATCCTTAGGAATGTTTTTCATTTTTGCCAAACAAGTTATTTTCATAACTATAATTCTTTTATTAAAATTATATCACATATTTCATCTATCTTCACGGATAACTATTTTTCCTCAGTAAATAACCTTTGTTTTCTCAGTTCTGAACAAAAGGAACAGAATAACATATATGTATGTTTTCTTTTCTCACTAAATCACTAAAATTTTTACTTTCCTACACTTGATTTTGGCAATTTCTGTATCAAGATACTATTTGCCATAATCTCAGCTGTTTCCTTACAGAAAATTATTTTATGATGTGCTCAACTTCTTACTTGTTTTTCATTTTTTATATTTCTTTTAAAT
>RJWT010044592.1:0-11757 GCA_004365215.1 Cuniculus paca
ATTAAAACTAAAATCTACTTTCTGTACAATTCACTTCCTGCATTAACAAACCTTACTATTCTACTATCTTTGTCAGTATGATTTATCATTTTAGAAGCTCTTGACCAGGAGATAAATATTTCAAATAACTTTATTTTTTAACCTGGAATTACACTTATATAAACATAAACTTGTTCAAGTCTTTAACAGATAGCATTAGTTTACTCCTCAGTACTTTCTAAGCACTTTATCTCAAAATTCTGACTTTGCTGTTTAATTAATTCTAAATTGTTATTCTTACCTAATACTAATACCCCGAGTTACCAGAACCATCTTCAACAGGATTTTTTTGTTGTTGTTCTTGCTGTCGTCAACGCTATTGCCCACCAGTGGCGCAGTCTGTACACAGCATACGCAAGGATCAGGACTTTAAACTCGAAAACTTCTCAGAGGAATATATCAAAATAAGAAGAGTAGTAGTCATACTGCACCACCTCCTTCTCCAATGTGTTCTCAATGCCTCCATTCACATTTAACTCTATTATACACAGTAATGTTACAAATAAGAGGTCAAAGGTAACAAATAAACAAAGTCCTCCTGACGTCAGATACGCCTTTCTTCTCCCTCCCTTCACAGGACTGGATCGCGGCCATGAGCTGCGTGGGGTTGATGGAATGGACATCGCGCAGAGAAGCGCGGGAGCTCTGGCTCCCCGTGAGAGCGCGCTCCAGGTCTTCTGGAAGGGGGTGCATCCTAGAGGAGGGTTTCAGGAGCCTCTTCCAATTCCACCATCCCTAGAGAGGAGCCCTCACCCCGTGGCTCCGGGCCGGCCTCCCCAGCCTAGCCTGGAGATTAGGACTCCACTGTCGCGCCTGCCTGGGCACTGGGGGCCGAGGCGTGGAGCGCGACAGGGCAGACCCAGACCAGGATCCGGCCTTTGAGGCCAGCCGCCCGCAGCCTGCCTCCTGCTCACCGTTTTTTTGGTTCTTTGAGGCAGGATCTCATTACATAGTTCAGGCCAGTGTTGCACTTGCTATGTAGCCCAGGCTGGCCTCAAACTCTCAGTGATATTCCTGCCTTAACCTCCAGAGTGCTGGGATTACAGGAGTTTGCCAATTCTTTATAAATATATCAACTTTGCCTTTCTCCCTTGAAGACTGTCCCTTATTGTGTTGATTAAAACTACTTGGTCTTATGAACAGATTCTCTGTGTGGCATTACTGTGGAATGAACATTTGACACATTTTAATTCCTTATGAGATAAAGTGAATTTCCATTTACCAAGAACAGGAATCATTTTCAATGCTAGATAAGAAACATTTGCATTATTATCACTTTTTAAACCATCTACATGGTTTCAAATTGACCTTAGACCCACAAGTTAACCACACACAATCAATGGAGCACGCCTTTACAGAACCAGATAATAACTGGAGGGCTTGTTACACAACACCCAACCTTGCATTGTGAGAACACTCAGTAATCTTTTCTCTCAATTTCAGATGTGAATCGTGCTTCCTGACAATTCCTATGAAGTTATGTATAGAAACCACCTCCAATACCCTGAACTTTTCAGCGAGGAAAGACTCATGAAGAAATGGCAGGAGTTCTCTAGGTTGAAAACTGACCCAGTCCACAGTTCATAGGTTTTTCTTGGCTGACTCTTACTATACTTCTAGAACTGCAAGACACGATCTGTGTAGATGCTGTGGGCGTCACTGGTACTCAACGGTAGTATCAGGAGATGCACAATGAGGATGAAGGTCACCCCCTCCCTTGTTCTTCACTAATGGCTACTTCCTAAATCAACTTTGTGAGGTTCTGCTTGGTTTGGCGCATCAAGGCTCTTAGACTAATGAGTGGAGGACAAAAAGAAAGAAGGTGTGGAAAGGCAGAAGCACTTACGAAGACTTTGTTAAAATGAAACATGTAGCCCAGAGTAGCTTAATTCTAGTCATAATCATTGTGAACATAGAAATACACATGTATTTATTTTTTTAAAAGGCAAATTAGTATAAACAAATAAAGAAGTAGGTCATGATATCTGAAAGCTCAAAAAATAGTCTTATTCTGAAATCCTTTGTGTTTGTTGCAGGGTTAACAGTGAAGTTTAGAAAAATGCAACTAAGATAGACAAAGAACCATTTTGCTTTTCTTTTTTTTCTTTTATGAGCAGGATATATTTATTGAGAGAAAGAAAGCTTCTGTCCAAGAGAGAGACAGAAGGGGTCCCGAGTGGGTTGCCAAAGATTTTGGCTTTTCTCAGGATTTTTATAGGGTAAAGCCACGAGGTGAGATGGTTCAAGTTGGGAAAAACCTGGGAACTCGCAAGGCAAATGGGCATGAGGTGGGACAGAACTATGGTCAACCAATAAGATTAATTGTTCAGGTAAAATTGACCAAATCGGGGCAAATAGGGAAGTGAGTCATGTAGCAAGTGAGCATTCTTAAGGATCAGTGACTCTTTCTATAGGGAATTGGGATAGTCAAGGTAATCCATACCTATTTAGAATGTTAATCCCTGATGTTTTTACTTAGGGCATGGTTGTATTTGTTTTGCTTTGTTTTGAGATCTGGCTTATAGTGGGAAGTGTCTGTCTCCTTCAAGGTCACAAGACATCTGGTCTTCTGTGTCCACTGTCTCAAGGGCCTGGCCCTATCTGACTGCCTATAATATTTCTAACTAACTCAGCTGCTTATAACATTCTCCCCTCTGAAGTAGTATTCCAAACTACCATGAGGGAGAAATGGGCGATGACCGATCTGGCTTCTTCAGGCTGAAAAGGGTTGTAGTTGTTGATTGGCAGTCAGAGATATTTTACAAAGGGTCTATCTAAAGGCCCTCGATAGATCCCAGACAGTTTCATCTTGGATGGGTGTATAGCTCTAAGTCTCCGTCCAATGGTCTCGGTGGAAGACCCCCAAATGGTATAGGGGAATGAAATTCCCAACCTACTGGATGTTTGGCATGAGTTCATGTTCTCTAAAATTGAAGAATGAATTTTAGGAACAATGGAGGTTATGAGCAGGATATGTTTATTGAGAGAGAGAAAGCTTCTGTCCAAGAGAGTGACAGAAGGGGTCCCGAGTGGGTTGCCCTGCTTTTACTTCTTACTGTTTTTTTTTCCCAACGAAATTCTCCTGAAGCCTCTGTCAAGTTGAAATGACCCAACCATTGGAAGAGTTCCACTGTGGTCTGAGTAACACCCTCCACCTTCCACCCTTTAGCCCCCCCACCCCCACCTTTCATGCCAAAGATTATTGATTGAAACCTGATCACCACTTGGTGGTATTAAGAGGTCAGGCCTTTGTAAAGTGATTGCATCATGGGGAAGGAGCCTTCTTACTATACTGGACACAGCTGGAGGACACCATCTGTGAATCAAAAGGAAGGTCCTGACAAGACACTGAATCTGCTTGATCGTCCCAGTCTCCAGAACTGCGAGAAATTAATTTCTGTAGTTTAGCTATATGGCATATAGTATTTGTTAGAACAGCTGACTAGTTCTGGTACGAGGAGTTGTTTTGTTTTGTTTTGAAATAGGGTCTGTTTAGGCTGCCCTTGAGCTCTGTGTAGCCCAGACTGGCCTCAAACTCATAACTATCCTCCTTCCTCCACCTCCAGAGTGCTGAGGTCACAGGTTCACCACCCTGCCAGGCTAACAAAGTATTTCAAGCCTAAGGCAATGAAGACAAAAGGAAATTCAGAAAGAGTTCTCTGCCTTCCCCCAGTTGTCTAGAAGCACAGCATTATTTCCCCTGGTTAAGGTGTCCTAATTTTCATCATATAGAAGCACGGAGATAACACCAAAAAAGTGTCTACATAAGCGAGCCTCATTAATCACTCCTCATCCTTCATTAGTTCCCAATGCATACTGTTCCACAGATTGATACCCTAAGATGCCTTAAACCTCTTCTTTTGTCTTGTTACTTATCTAAAAATGTATTGTTCTGAATAAGGATGTTGTGGAAGCCCAAGTTCTCACCACCTCTTTGAGTTACTTGTTACTCAGTTTCTCCCTTGTTTATTAACATTGCATATTGCCTATGTCAATAAATTTTTCACTTGTGTACCTGTCTTTTGTCAGTGTGATTGTCAGACTCCCAGTTGGAGAAAGTGGGAGGAAGGACAAATAATTTTTCTTTCCCTAAACCATCATTCCTTTGGGCATATTTGAGGATAACAATATAACTCTCTACATAGTGATAGAGGAAAAAATGAGAAAGAGACTTAGGAGGGTAAAAATGTTTGTGCAAACTATGCTACACTTTGGGAAACTCTAGTGTAGTTTATCTTACATTATAGTAATAAGCTGTTTATATAGTTTGAGTTTTACCATCTGAATCAGATTTTCCTTATTCCATCTCAGCCTCAGTCTTCTATTTACAAGGCAAGGCTCTTTTGCAGTGTTGCTTCTAGGAAACTGTGTTTTACATAAAAAAGTCAAAATTTATCTTCAATTCTAAACACCATTAGGTTACTTTTACTGAAATAGAACTGTATTAGAAAACTTTTGCTTTCCAAAATTTGCGATCAAAACAACCTCTGAAATAGATATTATGATTTTTTTTTCGAAGTAAGAATGAAACTGAGATTTAAAGAGGTTAAATACATTGTGTAGTGAAAAACAACTGTCTAGGATGCACTGTATATAGTGACTGTAGTTCTAACTCAAGTCTGTGTGACTCCAAAAGATTTTATGTAGGCTTGGGGATGTAGCTCAGTGGTAGAACTCTTGCCTTGCATGCATAAGGTCCTGGGTTTGACCCTCAGCACTTAAAAAAAAAAAGGCCTTTGTGTAACCTGGTTAAAATGATCAAGTTCTCACAATTCTAAGTAACAGAAGGGTGTGGGTTTGGATCCCAGGAATTCAGACTTACTGTCATACCTTGGTAAATGACTGCTTTCATACTCATTGAATTTAGACTTGATGGATTGATGGGAATATTTTTTCTTGGTCTCCTTGCTTGGTATTTGATGTACCAGCTAGAACTTGCTGGTGTCCGATGCCTCGTGACTTGCTTTCCAGTCAAAACAATTTGTTTGGTTCTCATCATCCTTGGTACTCATCTAACTTCCTGGAACCAGTTAACAAGTATCAAGGTACCGCTGTATTTAGGTTGTTTCAAATATTTTTTTGTCATTCCCATAAAGACTAAACTTGTAGAGAGATAACTGTCCATATGAAGGCACATCTGAAATGTAATTTTAAATAAGTGTGAGTTCTGGGTCAAAGGATAAATGTATAAGAATTTTGATAGGTATTTTCAAATTCCATAGAAATTCTATCATATTATATACATCAATAAGTGAAATATGAGATCTGATTTCTAATATGAATAACACAGGGTTAATTCTTCCCATCTTTGCCAAATTGACATGATATTTTGGTGTAGTTTTTATTATATTTTTTCTTATTAATAGTAAATTAAGCATGTTCTAGTTATATCTTTGGGATTTATTATATTGCGGTACTGGGGATCAAACTCACAACCTCTCGCTTGCCAGGCAGGTGCTTTTGCCACTGAGCTAAATTCCCAGCCCTTGCTTGTTTGCTTGTTTGCCTGTTTCATTTTGGTTTTTTGAGATAAGCTCTTGCTGTTTCTTGAGCTGGTCTTGAACTCCTAGACTCAAGTAGTCCTTTCATCTTAGCATCCTCAAGTACTGGGATTACAGGAATATACCACCAAATCAGGTTCATCTGTGTCTTTTGTGTCCATCAGATTTCTGATTTTTTTTCCCCTCTACATTGTAAATATTACAGGCAGCTGAGTTAGTTAGAAATATTATATACAGTTAGACAGGGCTGGATCCTCAAAGGAGCCAGTGCAGAAACCCAGATACCTCGCAACATTGGAGGGGACAGACACCTCCTACTGTGGGCCAGAGCTCAAGACAAAAGGTAAAACAAATGCAACCACACCCTAAGTATAAACATCAGGTACTGATATTCTTAATAGGTATCAATCACCTTTAGGAAGCCAGGAGTCATTAGCCTAACCCCTTACCAAAAAAGCCCTTGTTCTGTATTCATGCTCCCTTGCTGCATGACTCACCTCCCCATTTGATCCCAATTTAATGAATTTTATCTGAGCGATTACACTTGTAATCTCATTGGATGACCATAGTTCTGTCCTACCTCATGCCTACCTGCCTTGTGTGTTCCCATTTTTCTCCACCTTAGACCCACCTCACCTCATGGTTTTGCTCTATAAAAGTCCTTAGAAAAGACAGAGTCTTTGGTGACCCACTTGGAACCCTCTATTTGTCTCTCAGACAGAAGCTTTCTCTCGATAAACATATTCTGTTCTTAACCTCTGTTGTTCCTAAAATTCATTCTTCAGTTTTAGAGAACATGAACTCGTACCAGACATTTAGTAGGTTGGGAGTTTCATTCCCCTATATCATAAAGACCCCTGAGAAAAATGAGCCCTTAACTTATAATATAATTTGAAAATAATTCTCCAAAGTTTTTCATCAACCTGTGATTCCTTGCTTCTAGGTTTTTGTGTGAATGTGTGTGCGTGCGTGCGTGTGTGTGTGTGTGTGTGTGAGTGATGTGAAGATCAAGGGAATGAATGACATTTCAGGCAACCAGAATACTATATATATAAAGGTCTAAAGTGGGGGAGAAGTCTAGTATATTTTAAAAACAATAAGAAAGTCTGTGTACTTTGAGTGGTATGCTTGTATTTAAAATGATGTCTATAATTTGTTTTATAGTGTACTTAATTTTGACATATTAAAATAGTATTTGGATGAATTTTTTTGTTGTAAACATTACAGTAAAATATTTTTTCTGATTCATTCCTGTTTTCTTCTTCTGTCCCTTCTTCTAGAAATAAAATGTAAGACATACAATGTACTTAGATCTCAGAACAATTACTAATTGCCTTGTGTCTTAGTTACTTTTTTCTCGTTGTTGAGACAAAATACCTGACATTCAAAGTGAAGGAAGAAGAGGTTTATTTCTTACAGTTTTGGGCTCTCCACTTTGGCTTCACATTCACAGCTTTACATATTGCCCTCTCAGGGGCACACTGCCTAGCCTCTTGGACCCTCTGAAATTGGGGTGGAAGCCTCTTTAACCTCAGAACGTGTGCATTCTCCATGCGCCTAAAACCAACACCACATGGATGTTGCCAAGGTCTGCTGCTGGCTGGAGCAGTAGCCAGGCTTTCCTCTTTCTTGGCCAGAGAGGTCAAAGTGCCTGGATTGCTGGGCATTTGGAACCTGATTGCAAGGAACAGATTTTCTATACCACCACCATTTTGGAACCTCATGTGGCCTCTGTCACGATTCTGAAATGTGGAGCTCTGTAGATTTCTCCCCTGGGAAAAGTCTTTTACTTTTGTAGTTTGGAAGCTGTAAAGGTTCAAGACTTGCTGTTTTCCAGGATGTCTCCAGGTCATCTTTTGTATTTCTTTGTTCCTTCTCTATCTTTACAGTCCACAGCTTTCCAACCAAACTCATAACATTTTAAATCACCATGCTGGGCTCTTTGCTCTTGATTTCCAACATAAATCTGGCTAAAAACTGCCAACAATAACCATGCCACAGCCTCCACATTTGATTGCCTTGAAATTTCTTTTGCCAGATTAATCAGGCCACTGCCCTTAATCTCAGTCTCAGGCAAAATCTGGACATGAGCAGAAAGCAGACAAGCTTTCTGCCTTGCCATAACACACATTGTGTGGAGTCCAACAACCAATGCAGTCCTTCTTCTGAGCAGAAACCTCCCAAACCTGGTCCTTACCAGCAGGCTTTCTATTAACCTTCTGGTCTCCTGAGCTCTGACCAGAATCTCCCATGCAGAACAGCCTAAGCCAGTCCAGCTCTATGCATACAAGCAACATCTCTGAACCTTTCCAAACTCTTCTCACAAGCCATTCCCAAAGGCTCTTGATACAGTCACAGCAACAGCCCACTCTTCTGGTACCAAATTCTGTCTTGGTTACTTTTTTTTCATTGTTCAGACAAAATACCTGACATTCAAAGTGAGGGAAGAAGAGGTTTATTTCTTACAGTTTTGGGGGTTTCAGTCAATGCTTAGCTGGTTCCAAGGCAGGGTGGTGTGGTGGAGGGGCAGCCATTCATGGTGACTGCAAGTGGCAAGAGCTAACCGAGCAAAAAAGGGAAAAAACACACCCCCATTCGGACCTTACATTGTATGTTGGCTCCACCCTTGGGTGGGTGCAGGACTCACACTGCCAATCTCAGCACTAGACAATGAGTCAATCACAAACACTAGATTCAGCCACTTCCATAACTACATGAGGCTTGAGGGGGGGCTAGATACAAACCATAACACCTTGATAGAGGAGCACTCATCTCCATTTTGAGTAAACCCTGCCCTATTTCTATGCAATGATGTGTACAGAGCTGGCCAGGACATTTTCTTATCCCCCAGTTTTCTTTAAGAAATGTGAATTGGTCTAGCTGAGGTGCTGACATGTAATCTTTGAAGCAGGAGACAGGTCAGTGTTGCCCCACCCCATAGCTCCCAAGTCTGTATGATCTGGGCAGGAGGGAGAGCCACACTCCACACTACTGGCTGAGACTGATCCTGGAAAAAGAGGCTGTAACATCTCAGGGCATAAAAAATTATACATCAGAGCTGAAGCATGACCCCAAAACATTAGGTACTTCCTCAAATTGTGTTACACAGATTTCTTTTTCTGCATATCTCTCTCTGCATATTGCAGAGGTGATTTCAAGCCTCCTACATAGCCCAGTTCATGGCACTCATGTATTTCCCACCACAACTACAGTCATTCATCCTTGAGTCACTTCTCTCTTGATGAATTAATAAAACTTGGGTTGAGCCCTGGGTCATGGCCTTTGTTCTGGTTAACCATCACCTTAGCTGGACTTAAGATCCCCTTGGCTGCCCACAACTACAAATATGTCTTAGTGTCTTTAATCTTGCCATGTGTCATACTGGTAGTGGTAGATTAGAATTAACTCACTAGGACTCCAATAACTTTTCCATGGGATTAGAAATATAAACTTCCAGGATTGCAGCAAGTTCTGAGAAAGGCCCTCTATAGCTACTCTTTCACTGTTTTCTTTCATATAATGAACGCTAATAACTTTTCTTTAAAATCTTCATTGTCATTGTCTTTAAGATATAGAGCTATGTGGAAAGAAGAGGAAAATAAATTAACATTCTTCCTTACTCTGACATAAATACATAATGTTATATATTAATTTCATTGATACGCAAACTCTCAAGCTCATTGAAAAAGTGTACATCCAGATTTTTTTTTTTTTTTTGCTTTTTGAGACAGGGTCTCACTATGCAGTTCAGGCTGGCCTTGAGCTCACTTTGTAGTCCAGGCTGGTCTTGAACTCACAACAATCCTCCTGCCTCAGCCTCCCAAGTGCTGGGATTACGGGTGTGCACCACCACACCCGGCTGTAAAACACATTTTCAAGGAAGAATTAGTGTTGGGTTAAAATTCAGCCTGAATTGCCTGAATCTGATCTTAGAAGACACCAAGCTAAGCTAATTCCTAGTGTTAATGATACGTGAGATAAAGATAGAGATAGAGATAGAGATAGAGACAGAGATATATAGATACATTTTCCTTTAACCATTTGCTAAAAAATACATGTATTAGATAAAGCATTTTGACTTTTTAATTTTAATGATGAATACAATATTTTAAATAAAAGCATATTTTAATAGAAAAGAGTATACCATCCTTATTAGCTTTTCTTGGAGGAAAGCTGTCTGGAATACGCTAGGATTATTTGGTAAAAATATTTGAAATTATGTGCTTTGTTTAAAACGAAAAATGGATCTACATTCACATGTTGTGGTGCTAGTATTTATGAATTATTTATGTGAATATAGATTTGTCCAGCTATTAAGAAATGTAAGTATCTCATGGAACTACATTTTCCGATATGACAATTCTCATGGGTTACCATAAGAAACACGTTGAACTGGCAAAGAAATGCTACAGTTACATACCTGTAATTAAGAACATATTAGGGTTCAGTGCAAGTAGATGCTGAGAAAAATCCTATTTGGATGGTAAATTCATGGCAAATGATCTTACCCTTAGTTTTTTTTGAGATGATTAAATTTGACTAATCAGTAGAAGAGAGTAGGTGAATATTATTATGGGGTCCTAAGAAAAGAAATCAGAACTTTATTTGAGTAGATGGCATATTTAAATGTCATAGTTTAATGGGATTTGGATGAAAATAGCATGAGGATAATTGAAAAACATGTAGAGTTGAGGATGTAGCAAATACAGGACAATTAATACATACAGAAAAGAATTAGATGAGAGGAAGGGAATCTGGGTAGGGGGAAGGTGTATAAGAAAAGGTAATGTGGGGATGGATATGACGAAAGTATTTTATATACATATATGACAAATGCCATAATTATACCCAAATATATATATTTGTGGGCAAGTTGGGAGAATTTACTGAAATTTATTTAAATTCTTTAACAAGGTTTGAAAACATATGCCTACCCCCTTCTAATATTTGCTTGGTCTTCACTCCATAAATAATGGGATTGAGCATAGGGGGAATGACCACATAGAGGTTGGCCAGCAGGATATGTACATAATGTGGAAAGTGTTTCCCACCAAACCTGTAGGCAAAGACAGAAAAGAGGGCAGGGATATAGAAGAGTAGAATGACACAGACATGGGATCCACAGGTGCTCAGGGCCTTGGACCGGGCTTCTTGAGAAGAGAGGTGGAAGACAGCTTGGAGGATGTGGATGTAGGAAACAGCAATAAGGATGATGTCCAGACCTGTGGAGAGAAGAGCAGCTGCCAACCCATACCAGACATTGATGGAGATGTCAGAACAGGACAGACGGGCTATGCCCATGTGCTCACAAAATGTATGTGCAATGATGTTGACCCGGCAGTAGTGCAATCTCTTAAGGAGAAAGATGGATGGAAACATGATGACAAAGCTGCGGGTCAGGGTGGCAATGACAATCTTTCCAATGACCTTCCTCGTGAGAATAGTTGTATATCTCAAAGGGGAACAGATTGCCACATAGCGGTCAAAAGCCATGGACAGTAGGACAGCAGAGTCAGCCACAAACAGGAAATGGATGAAGAACATCTGGGTGAGGCAGCCGTCAAAGGAAATGTGACTAGAACCTAACCAGAAGTTGACCAGAGTCTTGGGCATGGTGGAGGTAGACAGCAAGATGTCAGCACTGGCTAGCATGGACAGGAATATGTACATGGGCTCATGCAGGCTTGGCTGGGAGACAACAGTGCAGATTAGAATGCCGTTGCCTATCAGGGCAGCTATGTACATGGTACAGAAGGGAATGGAAAGCCAGATGTGAAGATGTTCCAGCCCAGGGATGCCAGTGAGCAGGCAGCCTGCTGTGCGAGTGTCAGAGTCGTTCATAGCAGCCACGCTGTTAGCAGATAAAAAAGCCACGATTTTTTGCAGAGCTTTCACCTGCATCATAGGGGAAAAACAACTTCAGACTTTGGACATGCTAACAGAGTGCTTATAAAAGCCCACAAACAACCACAAGGTGTATACATGCTCACTGGCCCTACACTAATCAAAGACTCAATACAGAGGCATGTTATCAATAACAATCGCACACAGGTTCCACACAAAGTACACAGTCATTGGCCCTTTCCACATGCCACTCATCCTTATTCAGGCAATCTGCACAGCAGTAAGACTTTAAAAAACTATAGAATTAAAAAAAATACTGCCAACAGCATAGTTGCCATAGGTTCTGAAAATCAGTGATATGCAGAACACCAAA